>PVJN01002409.1:0-59777 GCA_004026805.1 Lasiurus borealis | reverse complement strand
TTTCGCAGACAAAAATGGACTAAGAGAATATATCACCACCAAACCAGCAATGCAAGAAATGTTAAAGGGTCTGCTGTAATAAAAAGAAAGAGGAAGCGAAGAAGGAGCTCGGGGGGAAGGACTGAAAATGGCAACAGATAAGTACCTATCAATAATAACATTAAATGTAAACGGATTAAATGCTCCAATCAAAAGACATAGGGTAACCAATTGGATAAGAAAACATGATCCATATATCTGCTGTCTGCAAGAAACCCACCTCAGGAAAAGAGATGCACACAGATTGAGGGTGAAGGGATGGAAGATGGTATTTCAGGCAAATGGAAATGGAAAAAAAGCTGGGGTTGCAATACTTATATCTGACAAATTAGATGTCAAAGTTAAGGACATAATAAGAGATAAAGAAGGGAACAATCCAACAAGAAGAAATAACTCTGGTAAACATATATGCACCCAATATAGGAGCACCTAAATACATAAAAAACTCTTGGAAGATATTAAGGGAGAGATTGACTGCAATACCATCATAGTAGGAGACTTTAATACCCCACTGACACCATTGGACAGATCCTCTAAACAAAAAATCAGCAAAGAAACATCAATCCTAAATGACTCACTAGACCAGATGGAATTAACTGACATCTTCAGAGCATTTCACCCCAAAGCCAGAGAATATACATTCTTCTCCAGTGCACATGGGTCATTTTCAAAGATAGATCACATGGGTCATAAGAAAAGTCTGTTCAAATTCAAGAAGATAGAAATCATATCAAGCATTTTCTCAGACCACAGTGGCATAAAACTGGAAATCAACTATAATAAAAACAATAGAAAGAAATCAAACACATGGAGACTAAACAGCATGCTACTAAACAAAGACTGGGTAACTAGAGAGATCAAGGAAGAAATAAAAAACATCATGGCAACAAATGACAATGACAATACAACAATGCAAAATTTATGGGACACAGTGAAAGCAGTCTTGAGAGGGAAGTTCATAGCCGTATAAGCCTACTGCAAAAAACAGGAAACAATGGTAATAAACCAGCTAAATCTACAACTCAAAGAGCTAGAAAGAGAGCAACAAGAAAAGCCCAGTGTGCTCAGAAGGAAGGAAATAGTGAAGATCAGAGCGGAGATAAACATCTTGGGGATCAAAGAAACAATGCAAAAGATCAACAAAACAAAGAGCTGGTTCTTTGAAAGGATAATCAAGATTGATGGACCTCTAGCCAGACTCATCAAGAAGCAAAGAGAGAAGACCCAAATAAACAAAATCAGAAATGAAAGAGGAGAAATAACAACAGACCATGTGGAAATACAAAGGATTGTTCGAAAATACTATGAACAACTCTATTCCAACAAACTGGACAACCTGCAAGAATTGGACATTTTCCTAGATAAATATAACCTCCCAAAACTCAATGAGGAGGAAGCCAACCATCTCAATAGTCCAAAAACTATGGAAGAAATTGAAGCAGTAATCAAAAAGCTTCCAGCAAATAAAACCCGGGACCAGATGGCTACACAGAAGAGTTTTACCAAACATTCAAGGGAGAATTAAAACCTATCCTCCTCAGACTATTCAAAAACATTCAAGAAGAAAGAACACTTCCAAACACCTTCTATGAAGCCAGCATCACCCTAATACCAAAACCAGATAAAGACAACACAATGAAAGAGAATTATAGGCCAATATCTCTCATGAAGATAGATGCCAAAATCCTCAACAAAATTCTAGCAAATGGGATATACCAGCACATCAGAAAGATCATATACCATGTCCAAGTAGAATTTATCCCAGGAATGAATGCAAGGATGGGACAATAACTGCAAATCAATAAATGTGATACATCACATAAAGACATTAAGAGGTAAAAATCATATTGTCATATCAATTGATGCAAAAATGCATTTGACAAAATCCAACACCCTTTCTTGATAAAAACTCTCATCAAAGTGAGAAAAGAAGGATTATGCCTCAACATCATAAAAGCCATATATGATAAACCCACAGCTAACATCATACTCAATGGGCAAAAACTGAAACCATTTCCCCTAAGAACAGGAAGAAGACAGGGGTGCCTACTCTCACCACTCCTGTTCCACATAGTATTGGAAGTATTAACCATTGCAAGAAGAAGAATAAAAGACATCCAAATTGGAAAAGAAGAAATAAAACTGTCCTTATTTGCAGATGACATGATACTGTACATAAAAAACCTAAAGGACACCATCCCAAAACTTATAGACTTAAAAAATGAATTTGGCAATGTAGCAGGATACAAAATTAATGCCAAGAAACCTATGGCATTTCTATATACTAATAATTAAATTACAGAAAGAGCGACCCAAAGAGCAATCCCATTTACCATTGCACCAAAATATTTAAGATACCTAGGAATAAACCTAACTAAGGAGGTAAAAGACTTATATGCAGAAAACTACAGGACACTGTAAAAAGAGATACAGGAAGACATATACAGCTGGAAGAGCATACCATGCTCATGGATTGGGAGAGTCAACATCATTAAAATGTTAATACTACCCAAAGCAATCTATAGATTCAATGCACTACCTATTAAAATACCAATGACATATTTCACAGACCTAGAAAGAACTCTTCATAGATTCATCTGGAACAAAAAAGAACACGAATAGCCACAGAAATTCTCAGAAAGAAGAATAAAGTAGGTGGGATCTTAATATCAGATTTCAAGCTATATTACAAAGCAACTGTTCTCAAAACAGCCTGGTACTGGTACAAGAACAAACATATAGACCAATGGAATAGAATAGAGAATCCAGATATCCACTCAAACCACTATGATAATTAATATCTGACAAACGAGGCATGAACATACAATATTTTCAAGATAGCCTCTTCAATAAATGGTGTTGGGAAAATTGGACAGATACATGCAGACATGGAAACTAGACTACCAACTTACACCATATACAAAAATAAACTACAAATGGATACTGGACTTAAACATAAGATGGGAAACCATAAAAATACTAGAGGAATCCACAGGCAGCACAATCTTAGACATATGCCAAAAGAACTTCTTCACTGATACTGCTCCAAGGGCAGTGGAAAATAAAGAGAATACAAACAAATGGGACTATATCAAAATAAAAATCTTTTGAACAGTAAAAGAAACCATCAACAAAACAACAAGAAAGTCCACTGTATGGGATAACATATTTGCAAATGTTAACACTGATAAAACTTTAATCTCCACCATCTACAGCCAACTTATACAACTTAATAAAAGGAAGATAAACGATCCAATAAAAAAAAATGTGCTATGGCCCTAGATAGAACCTTTTCAAAAGTCAACAGAAGGAAGGCCAAGAGATATATGAAAACATGTCCAAAGTCACTAATTATGCAAGAGATGCAAATCAAAACGACAATGTGAAAATCTCACACCTGTCTGAATGGCAATCAACAACAAATCAAGAAATGGCAAGTGTTGGAGAGGATACAGAGTAAAAGGAACCCTTGTGCACTGTTGGTGGGAATACAGATTGTTGCAGCCACTGTGGGGAATAGTATGGAGTTTCCTTAAAAAATAAAAATGGAATTCTCATTTGATTCAGCAATACCACTCTTAGGAATATATCCTAAGAAAGCAGAAACACCAATCAGAATGGATTTATGCACCCCTATGTTCATAGCAGCACAATTTACAATAGCTACAATTTGGAAACAGCCCAGGTGCCCATCAGCAGCTGAGCTGATCAGAAAATGGTGGTACATCTATACAATGGAATTGTATACTGCCATAAAAAGAAGGAATTCTTCCCATTGCAGCAACCTGGATGGAACTGGAGAGCCTTATGCTAAGTGAGATAAGCCAGTCAATAAAGGAGAAACACCACATGATCTCACTCATTTGTGGATAATAAAGAACATTATAAACTGATGAACAAAAGGATAGATACAGAGGCAGTAAAGCATCAAAAAGACTGTCAAATTATAGCAGGAAGTTTAAGGAGTGGTGGGGTAGATAAGAGATCAATCAAAAGATTTGTATGCATGCATATAAGCATGACAAATGAACACAAGACACGGGGTGGAGGGTTCGTGTATGCCTGGGAGGGGAGGCAATGAGAAGATATGTATACATGTATCACATGAATAAAAAAAATAAAAAATTTGGAACTATAACTAATCAAAGAAGTACAAAAATAGCTAGATAAATGTTTGCCTGTCACATTAGCAAAGTTTTTACAAATTAAAATAATCAGTTCAGCTCTGGTCGTATGATTTCGGTGGTTGGCATGTCATCCCATGCACCAAAAGGTTGCTGTTTCGACTCCTGGTCAGGGAACATTCCTAGGTTTTGGGTTTGATCCCCTTTGTGGTGTGTAGGAAGGCAACTGAACAATGTTTCTCTCTCACACTTATGCTTCTCTCTCTCTTCCCCTTTTCTCTGTCTCTTTCTCTCCCTTCCTCTATCTGAAATCAATAAAAACCTATTTTGGGCTGAGGAATAATAATAATAATAATAATACTAAAGTTCAGATAGCTCTTACCCCTTTCTCTCATCTATAAAAAGGGTAAATGGTAGTTGCCCCTTTGGGGATAAAAGTTAGTGAAACTTATCAAAAGCCTTAAAAAAGCCTTATCAAGTACCTAACTTGCACCATACATAGTTATTAAATACTAGAGGCCCAGTGCATTCAACTTAATGCAAATTATAACAACCGTGAGTTTTGTTGTTTGCCTATAAGACTTTGCTGGTAAGGATGTAAGAAAATGTGTTTTCTCTGTCAGTTACTGTTATGGGATTCAAAAGTGAGTAAATTTTTTTTTTCAGAAAGCAATTTGGATATAGATACCAAAAATTTTAATGTGTACATAATCAGACACAGGAATACTACATCATATAAATATACTAGCATCTTGAAAAAATAACATGAGTGTGCAAAGAAATATACATAAGGATATTTGTAGAATAACCCATAACAGGGTGGCATAATTTAGGATGGTATTAACTTATCTTTTCTTATTTACTCATTGTTCCCAACATTTCAAATTTTCAAATGTATAGAAAAATATAAAGATTAGTACAATTATTACCCTATCACCTGGAGTTGATTGTTGTTAACATTTAACATTCTTTAATTCATCTACATTTATGTGTATATATATCTACATAGACATATATGCACACAGTTTTTGTTTGCTTTTATTAAATTATTTAGAAGTAAAATGCAAACAACATGATGTTTTATTTCTAAATAATCAGTAAACATATCCTGTATTACCACAATAACATTACCACATCTAAAAAATACCATATTATCACTAATATCATCTAATACCCAATGTATAACAAAATTTTATAATTGTCTCCAAAATGTCCCCTAGGATACTTTTTATAAACAGGATCTGACAAGTTGTATGTTGCCCTTAGTGTTGTTTCTAATTTTTTACCCTATAGAATTGACTTCCTAAAAGGACAAGACCAGTTGCCCTGTAGGGTGTTCTTTTAGTCTAGATTTGCCCTTTATGATTTACTAGAGGCCTGATGGATGAAGATTCATGCAAGAATGGGCCTTCCTTCCCCTCGCTGCTGGCACTGCCTTCACTCTGGCTGAAATTGCCTTTTCACTCCAGCCTGGAGCTGCCTTTTCATCTTCTCATGCTGCCCAGAGGCCTGGAGCCCCTGGATTGGTGAGGAATGCCTGTGTTGTCGTCATGGCATCTGTGCATAAAAATTCACTCACCATCTTTGTTGGGTTAATTTGTATACTCATTCTTAATTGGCTGATGGTTGTCACAAAGGTATGGTCAATTAACATGTTACTCTTTTATTAGTGCAGATTAGTTTTGGCTTGGAATTAGCATGTGTTAATATTATTTTCAGAGAAAACAAGAAATTAATTACAAATAATCTCACTTGGATTCTCTACTGAAATAGTAATCCAAGCCATATATATGTATTCATTTAATGCATTAAATTATTTACATTATTCTAAAATAATTTAAAAAATACATATACAAACAATAGAGGATAATGTAATAGAGGCAAATCTATGTGATAATTAAATAGCTATTAAGATATAACATTATTATGGAATGAGAGGATGCACAAAATATAATGGGCAGTGAAAATAACATGATACAAAACTGATCAAACCATATGATCACAAATAAACATATCTGTATTTTATAAGCATAAAAGTATATTTAGAGACATATCAAAATGCATTTTTGATATACCTTTAAATGGCAATTTATCTATGAATGATTTGATTTATTTTATAATATTTTTACATTTTTCAAAATTCTTTAATACATATGCTATTTTTGTAATCAGAAAAAATTGAAAACATGTCTCCTATTCATTCAACAATATCCACACATGGCTATTAATTTTACTTGGTTCTTCCTCCTTCAATCCCTATTTATTTTCCTTACAGAGCTACCTGCTTTATTTGAAGCCCACATTAGTTGGAGACCCTGCCAGCTCACCATCATTGTACACAGTTCCCTCGTAGTCTTTCTCATAAAAGACCCCATGAGGCTGTATGCTGAATGGCTTGGAGGCACGGTTGTAGAAGAGCACCTGGATGGTGTCACCCACCTCAGCCCGGATCACTGGCCCTGTTAAATAGGAAGGGTAGACAATGGAAATGAAAACAGGCATGACAAGGAAGGATGGAAACAAACAAAAAAAAATGGGAGGGAAAGAAAAAGAATATGAAGTATATAGAGAGCTCCTCTCTGCAATAATAAGAATAAATGCTTCTAAGTACATTGAAATTTAAATCTACAAAAAGCACATCAATTTTCACTTATTGATTTCTTAATGTCAGTCATATCAGGTTTATCAGACGT
Organism: Lasiurus borealis; assembly: GCA_004026805.1. Classification (NCBI taxonomy): domain Eukaryota; kingdom Metazoa; phylum Chordata; class Mammalia; order Chiroptera; family Vespertilionidae; genus Lasiurus; species Lasiurus borealis. The sequence goes on along the minus strand of PVJN01002409.1, from coordinate 52,921 downwards.
GGTTGCAGAGGAAGCTGAGTAAGGTGTGCAAGGAGTATGATCTAGTCAGTGATAACCGTCAAAATGAAGTAGACAGAAACACAAGAGAAAAATTCACTACTTTCAAAAAACTGATTGAATTGGAGAAGCAAGCAGGCAAATCATAATGAGACATGTAGCACCAATATGCACTGTAATTCCACAAGCATTGCCTTCCTATTTTACTTCTTTTAGCCGTTTAACTTTGTAAGATTCAAAGAGCTTAGATCAATTTAATCGACTGTGCTGCTGTTTTTCCGAACTATTGGAAAGGCAGGTCATACCTGCCTCTCCTATCTACCTGCCTGGTGGGCAGGGAAAGGAATGAACTTGTATGTCAGTGAAGGAATAAGTTGTGTGGGACAACAGTGAAATCTAGAGTAAAAACAAGGCTGTAAAATTCAGTTTAATCAGAATGCCATTTTTTGTTAAAATTATTTTAATTATTATAATGCACAATATGCAGGTAAAAAGTTTTAAAACCTGAAATAAAAAGCACATTAATATCCATTGTCTCACTTTTATCTTCAAATATTATTCTAAGTTATACAGGGCAGGGGATATTTTCATTTTACAGATGAGGAAGCTGCAGCTCAAATAGACCTCAAATTTAAATGACTGATTAGGAATAGAGACTGTATCTAAAGTTAGGGATTTCTGAGATTAAAAATGGTGGCAGAGTAAGTGGATGCTGCATGGACATGCTCCCAGGACAACACTGGAATTGCAATTAAATACAGAAAAACTTTCCAAATAATCAATGGAAGACTCACTGGAGAGAACCCTGATATTTGAGGATGGAAAATGAAAACTACATAGAGATTGGTAGGAGGAGCAGAAGCACAAAAGAGCTGGACAGGCGCCCACAGACAGAAACTGAAATTCCAGAGATATATCTCAACTGTGGGGGGTTGCCAATGAGAACTCTGGGGTCTAATACCCAAGCAGGGACTCCCAGAAGAGAGGTCCAGAACTGAGAAGGGTACCCACATAACATCTGGTTGTGAAAAGCAGTGGGGTTACTGTCTGTCAGGGAGACAAGGCTGGAAATTCAGGCAGCCTCTTAAAGGGCCAACACATAAAATTTTCTGTGGAGCCACTCACCTTGTGCTCCAGCAGACACAACAGTTTCCTGTACTGAATCATTCCCTCATACTGTGGAAGTCATCTTCCTTATGCAGACAATTGCTATATAGATGGCTTTGCTTTGGGGGAAGACAGCTGACCTATCCTACTAGAAAACACATTGCCTCACAGTGCAAAATTTCTAAGATCAATTAGGAGACTGAGACTAGCAATTATCCACTAGGCAGAAGCAATTGCCAAGCTCTGTTAGGAAACAAACAAACAAACATGTAACACAATAAACACACACACACACACACACACACACACACACACACACACACACACAAACAACAACCCACAAATACTTGCTACACTAAGGGCATTTGCCTGAGGACAATTCAAGATGGAATACTATCAATTTGTAGGCAGAGGTGGTCTCTGGAGGATTTGAATTTCTGCCTGATCTAATTAGTCAGAAATAGTGTTTGACTTTGTCCTGCATCAGAGAATGAGAGGCAGAGCAGATTTACCTAATACAACATCACATACATAAACAGGCAGCCAAAATGAGGAGACAAGGAAAAACCCCCCAAACAAAAGAACAAGAGATTTCTCCAGAAGAAGAGATAAATAAGATGGAGATAGAAATTTAACTGATATATAGAGTTCAGATTCAAAATAATGATGTTAAAGATGCTCAATATCATGAGAAAAGATATAGTAACTATGAAAACAGAAATAAAGAATGACATAGCACAAATAAAGAGCACATTGGAAGGAAAGCACAACAGATTAGGGGAAGTTGAGGATCGAATCTGTGAATTAGAAGACAGGATTAAAAAAAATTATTCAATCAGAGAACCAAAAGAGAAAACAAACAAACAAACAAACAAGAAAAAAACAGGAGGACAGCTTAAGGGAGCTATGGGACAATGTGAAAAGTAACAATATTTGAATAGTAGGTGTGCCAGAAGAGGCAGAAAGGGAGAATGGGATAGGGAATGTGTTTGAAGAAATAATAGCAGAAAAATTCCCTAATCTGGTAAAGGAAAAAGTCACACAATTTAAGAGGCACAGAGAACCCCAAGCAATATGAAACCAAACAGCTCCATTCCCAGATACATCATAATTGAAATGCCAAAAATTAAAGACAAAAAGAGAATCTTAAAGGTAGGGAAAGAAAAGCATATTGTTACTGCAAAGAGCTACTCTAAGGCTGACAACTAATTTTCTCATCAGAATCTCTACAGACCAGAAGTATTCAAGATAATGGGAAGCAAGAATATGAAACTAAGTTTACTATATTCAGCAAGGCTTTAATTCAAAATAGACAGTGAAATAAAGAGCTTCCTGCACAAAAATGAACAAATAAACAAACAAAAACCCCACACAAAACAAACAAACAAAAAAAACAAACAAAGGCTAAGGGAGTACATTACCACCAAGTCCCATTATAAGAAATGCTAAAGGGGATGCTGTAATGAGAAGAAGAAAAAGAATAAAAAAACCTAGGAATACAGAATTAAAATAGTAATAAATAAGTACTGGAAGATGATGGCTGGCAGGATTGAGGTGAGGGAGAGGGTGTGAGTGTGTGAGGGGGTGAAAAGAGAGTGTGTGGATGTGTGTGACTTGTGCATGAGTGAGTGAGTGACAGTTAAATCTGGGAGGAGTAGCAGGGCTTGGCAGACCAAGATCTCCTGGACAGGGAGTACCTAGCACCGCTATGGGCACTCCCTAGGCTGTATGGGTCTCAGGCATGGGCCCCAAGACATCTTGAAGGAGAGAGTGACCTTTTCTAGGAACTCATCAGAACAACCACCCAGACTGGCCTTAGACACTGCCCATGACTCTTCAGCCACTCCAGCCAAAATCCTGCTGCCACACCCATAGACCTGCAGACCCTAAAACCTCCACCTCCAAAGTTGTATGCTCCCGCAGCAGTAAGTATGACTGCCTCTTTCCCCAGCTGCTGACCTCTGGACACCTCAGTTGCACCTCCTGAGGCCACCGCCCCACAGGTTTCTCTTGAGTGCCACTGTGAGCCCCTGCTGGTGCGCTCTTATCTAAACAAAGACACATAGCCCCAGCAGTAGAAATTCTGAATTCCTCCTTCCCTGCTGCCTATCCACAGACACCTTAGTTGAGCAGCTTCAGCTCCATGACCCCTCTGAGTATGTGAGTGCACTGCCCTGGCAAATGGACCGTGGTTGCTTCTGTGAGCCACCACTAGGTGGGCATGAATCCAACCATGGGCAAAAGGCCCCGGCAGTAAAAATTCTGAATTCCCCCATTCCCAGATGCCTGCCCACAGATACTTCGGTCAAATGGCTTCAGCACAAAGGTCTCTCTGAGTGTACCACCTTGGCAAACAGCATCCAGTAGCCTCTATGAGCCACCACTGGGTGAGTACAAATCCAACCAAGGGTGTAACACCTGGCAGCAAAACCTGAGTCTTCCCACTTCACAGCTGCCAACCTCTGGACACCACAGTTTTGCTTTTACAGCATGCAGGCCTCCAGAGCACACTACCCCAAAGGCAGCTCTTGGTTGCCACTGAGAACCACCACTCAGTGTGTGTGAATCCAACCAAGGGTGCAAGGCCCAGCAGCAGAAACTCAGAATTCCCCTTCCTTGGATGCTAACTTCCAGTCACTGCAGTTGCGCCAATCCAGTGTGCAAGCCCCATGAGCTCACTGCCCCAGCAGACAGCTCCTGGACTCCTCTGTAAAAAGTCACTAAATGCGTGTATTCCAAAATGGTCACACATCTCCTAAAGCAGAGACTGGGACATCTCCCTTCATGAGGCCTGTGGCACACCACATTCACTCTGATACAGCCTGTGGGACCCACAAGCACACACTCCTTGCAGAGGGTTCCTGGGCCCCTCTGTGAGTATTCACTTGACACGTGCCTCTGCAACCAAGGGTGCACGGATCCCTCAGGAGGATCTACAGCATCCCCCTCCCAACTACCTATCTCTGGATAACTTGGTGAGTTGCTGAGGGCCTGCCTCCATAGACAAGGTCACATTGTTTCAGTCACAGACTATGAGATTCCCATATTCCCAGTTGGTGGATTCTGAACTCCCTTGGGATTCAGAGAGGGAAATCACTTTGGCCAGAGTTCCTCTGCCTCAACCATTGACTATGAGACACCAGCCCCCCATTATCATAGGCTCTCAAAATGGATAAAGGAATTAAACATAAGAAGGGAAACCATAAAAATCTTAGAGGAATCCACAAGCAGCAAAATCTCAGAGATATTCTGAAGAAATATCTTCACTGATACAGCAATGGAAACAAACAAAAATAAATAAACAAATGGGACTACATCAAAATAAAATGTTTACATACTGCAATTGAAACAGTCAGCAAAAAAACTGCATGGGAGAACATATTTGCCAATGTTATTTCCGATACAGGTTTAATCTACAGAATTTACAGGGAACTCAAACAACTTAACGAAAGGAAGATAAACAACCCAATGAAAAATGGGCAATGGACCTAAATAGATGCTTTTTGAAAGAGGACATAAGGAAGGCCAAGAGACATATGAAAACATTCTGTAAGTCACTTGTCATCTGAGACATGCAAATTAAAATTACAATAAGGTACCATCTCTCACCTATCAGAATGGCTATCATCAATAAATCAACAAATGGCAAGTGCTGGAGAGGATTAGGAGAAAAGGAAACCCTTAAGCACTGCTGGTGAGAATGCAGATTGGTGTAGTCACAATATGGAGTTTCCTCAAAAAACTAAAAATGGAACTCCCATTTGACCCTGTGATCCCACTTCTAGGAATATATCCCAAGAAACTAGAAACACCAATCAGAAATGATATATGCACTCTTATATCCATAGCAGCACAATTTACAATAGCTAAAATTTGGAAACAGCCTAAGTGTTCACCAGCAGATGAGTGGATTACAGAACTATGGAACATCTACAAAATGGAATACTATGCCTCTGTAATAAGGAAGGAACTCCTACCATTAGCAACAGCATGGATGGAACTGGAGAACATTACACTAAACGAAATAAATCAGTTGGAGAAAGATAAATGTCGTATGACCTCACTCATTTATTGATTATAATGAACAACTTAAGCTGATGAACAAAAACAGATCCAGAGACAGAGAAGCATCGATTAGATGCTCAAACCTCAGAGTAATGTAGGGGAGGGTTGGGGTAAGGAGGAGAGATCAACCAAAGGACTTGCATGCATGCATGTAAGCATTACCAATGGACACAGACACTAGGGAGTGGGTGAGGGCATTAATGGGGGTGGAGAAGAAATAGGGGAATAAGGACAACTATGGAATACCTTAAAAGTGCTAAAATAAATAAATAAATAAATAAATAAATAAATAAATAAATACCTATAAATAATATCCTTAAATGTCAATGTATTAAATGCTCCCATCAAAAGACAAAGGGTAGATGAATGGATAAGAAAACATGACCCAACTATATGCTGTCTACAAGAGACCCAACTCAGAACAAAAGACACACATGGGCTGAAAGTGTAGGGATGGAAAAAAAAATGTTTTTCCCTGCAAATGGGAAAGAAAAAGAATCTAGAATAGCAATACCAGTATCCTACAAAATAGACTTCAAAATGAAGGCCACCATAAGAAAAAACAAGTCACATGACACTAAAGGGATTGATACCAATAAGAGGATATAACCTTAGTAGACATATATGCACTAAATATAGTAGTATATATAAAATATACATATGTATTTCTAGAGGACTTTAAAAGAGATATAAATCACAATACAGTCATAGTAGAGGACATCCAAACCCCACTGATTTCATTAGATGGATCTTCCAGACAAAAAGGAAACAGTGACTCTACAGTCAGATGGATTTAATTGATGTTTATAGAATATTTTACCCCAAAGCTGAAGAGTATACATTCTTCTTTAGTGCACATTGGTCATTCACAAAGATTAACTCACATGTTAGGACATAAAACAATTCTCTACAAGTTCAGGGACATTTAAATCATATCAAGCATCTTCTCAGATCACAGTGGAATGAAATTACAAATCATCCACAGTAAAACCACCCCAAAATATTAAAACACATGGAGGCTAAATGGTATGTTACTAAACAATGAATGGGTTACCAATGAGATCAAGAAAAAGATTTAAAAAACTTCCTGGAAACAAATGAAAATGAACACACAACAACCAAAAATTTCTAGGGATGCAACAAAAGCAATCCTGAGAGGGATGTTCATAGCACAACAGGCCTTTCTTAAAAACAAACAAACAAACAAAATTAACAAACTATTTAACCATGCAACTTAAAGAACCAGAAAGAGAAGAAAAATTGAATCCCAGAGTAAGGCAAAGGAAGGAGATAATAAAGATTAGAGCAGAAATAAATGACATAGAGACTAAAAAAAAATAATACAAAAAAATCAATGAAATCAAGAGCTGGTTCTTTGATAGGATAGACAAGATTAATGAACCATTAGCCAAAATTATCAAATAACAAAGAGAGAGAACCCAAATTAATAAAATTAGAAACAAAAATAGAAAGGTAACCACTGACACCACAGAAATATAAAACATTGTAAAAAAAATACTGTGAACAGTTATATGCCAACAAGTTGTACAATGTGGATAAAATGGACAAATTACTAGAAAAATACAATCTCCCAAAACTGAATCAGGAAGAATTAGAAAACCTGAATAAGCAAATAATTACTGATGACATAGAAACAGTAAAACAAAACAAAACAAAACAAACAAACAAAAAACTAACAGCAAACAAAAGCCCACGTCCAGATGGCTTCACAAGGGGAGTTTAATCAAACATTCAAAGAAGAATTATCACCTATAATCTTCAAACTATTCCAAATATCCAAGAGGAAAGAACACTTCTAAGCTCTTTTCATTAGACCAATAATTCTTTTTATTAGGAGTTATCCTAATTATAAAACCAGGTAAAGATACTACAAAGCAAGAGAATTACATTCTTATATCTCTGATGAATATGAATGCTAAAATTCTCAAAAAAGTATTAGTTAAAAGGATCTAGCAATATGTTAAAATTTCATACACCATAATCAAGTAGTATTTATTTTGGGGATGCAAGGCTGGTACAATATTTGCAAATCATAACCATGATACATCACATACATTAACTGAAATACAAAAATCAAACAATTAAATCAATAGATACATAAAAAGAATTTGACAAAATCCAAACCCATTTTTGATAAAAACTCTCAGCAAAATGTGAATAAAGAGAGCAAATACCAACATGATAAAGGCCATTTGGACAATCCTACAGCAAATATCATACTCAATGGACAAAAACTAAACCATTTCCCTAAGAACAGGAACAAGACATGGATGTCTTCTTTCATCACAATTATTCAAAATAGTACTGAAAGTCCTAACCACAGCAATCAGACAAGAGAAAGAAATAAAAGGCATCCAAATAGGAAAGGAGGAAGTAAAACTCTCATTATTTGCAAATAACATATTATACCTAGAAAACCCTTAAAGACTCCACCAAAAACTGCTAGATTTAATAGATTAATTTGGCAATTTTGCAGGATACAAAATCAATACCCAAAAATCAATGGATTTTAAAAAAATATACCAATAATGAACTCCCAAAAAGAGAAACTGAACTAAAAATCACATTTAACATTGCAACCAGTTAATTAAGATATTTAGGTATAAACTTATCCAATGAGGCAAAATATCTGTACTCAGAAAACTACAAGATGATGAAAAAAGAGATAGAAGTAGATATAGCACAATTACCCTCCAGGAGAAGATGGGGGACTGCTGGATGGGGCTCCCCTGACCAGGCAGTCCTACTGCCACAGGGTTTTCCCAGAGTAACCAGCGCGAATGCCGAGACCACGCCATCATTCAGGGGCAAGTGGATTTCTAAGGCGGTCTCAAAAGCTAGCTGCAGTACCCACCAAACAGCTGGGGGACCCAGAACACCACTCTCCATGCCGCACAAACACTCGGATTCAGAGGAGTTCCACATGCAACATGGAAAGGTCAGATATCGCCTGGGATAAGGGGAGAGAATTACATAACCAGACACCTGGGGAGAAGAAAGACCATGGGCAGATGAAGAAACAGTCTGCATATGAAAGAAAAGTAGGTATTACCAGAAAAGAAAAGAAACGAAATAGAAGCATAAATAAACCTGGCAGAGAGAGTTCAGAGAAATGGTCATAAGGTGGCTGAAAAGAATGGAAGACAAAGTTGACAATATGAGTAAGAATCAAGAGGAAATGAAGAACCAAAAGGAAATGAAGAATTATCAAGAAGAAATGAAAAATGACATTGCTGCTTTAAAGAACTCAATAGAAAGCATCAAAAGTAGACTACAAGAAGCAGAGGACCACATCAGTGAGCTAGAAGACACAGTAGGAAAAAATACCCAATTCAGCAGCTTCTAGAAAAAATAAATAAAAAGCAAGAAGAGAGCCTAAGGGAACTTTGGGATAACACGAAATAAAACAACATCTGCGTAATTGGGGTTCCAGAAAGAGTAGAAACCGAGCAAGGAATAGAAAACCTGTTTGAAGAAATAATGACAGAAAACTTCCCTGATATAGGAAAGAAAAAACCCACACAAATCCAAGAGGCTCACAAAGTCCCAAGCAAAATGAACCCCAAAAAACCGACACCAACGCACATTATAATTAAATTGGCAAACACCAAAGACAAAGTAAAAATCTGAAAAGCAGCCAGAGAGACACAGAAAGTTACCTACAAAGGAACCCCCCATAAGACTAGCTACTGAGTTCTCAACAGAAACTCATCAGGCCAGAAGGGAATGGAATGAAATATACAAAGTCACGCAAAGAAAGGGTCTGAATCCAAGAATACTATGCCCAGCAAGGCTTTCAATCAAAATTGAAGGTGAAATCAGGAGTTTCACAGACAAAAAAGGACTCAGGGAACTTATTATGATCAAACCAGCAATGCAAGAAATGTTAAAGGGTCTGCTGTAAAAAGAAAAAAAGAAATAGGAAGCGAAGAAGGAACTCAGGGGTAAAGACTAAAAATAGGGACAAATAAGTACCTATCAATAATTACTTTAAATGTAAATGGATTAAATACTCCAATCAAAAGACATAGGGTAACCGATTGGATAAGAAAACATAATTCATATATCTGCTGTCTACAAGAAACCCGCCTCAGAAAAACAGATGCACACAGATTGAGGATGAAGGGATAGAAGATGTTGTTTCAGGCAAATGGAAATGAAGAAAAAAGCTGGGGTTGCAATACTTATATCTGACAAATTATATCTCAAAGTGAAGGACATAATAAGAGATAAAGAAGGTCACTTCTTAATACTAAAGGGAACAATCCAATAAGAAGAAATAATTCTGGTAAACATATACACACCAAATATAGGAGCATCTAAATACAGTGGTACTTCGAGATACGAGTTTAATTCATTCCGTAACCTTGAGGCATGGGAAAGTATGAGAAGCTTGAATCATGGTAAATTGGTGGGTTGTGTGCAACAGGCCGATCCAAGCGATTACTTGAATCTCATATATTGCTCATATTTCAAAGCAAAAATTGCTCTCTCGAGGGCTCATATCTCAAAAATCTCATATGTTAGGGCACTCGTATCTTGAGGTACCACTATGCAGAAAAAAAACTCCTAGAGGATATTAAGGGAGAGATTGACAGCAATAGAATCATAATAGGAGACTTTAATACCCCTCTGTCACCACTGGACAAATCCTCTAAACAAAAAATCAGCAGAGAAACATCAATCTTAAATGACTCACTAGACGAGAAGGAATTAATTGACATCTTCAGAACATTTCAAAATCAAAGCCACAGAATATACATTCTTCTCCAGTGCACATGGGTAATTTTCAAAGATAGAACATATGTTGGGTCATAGGCAAAGTCTCTTCAAATTAAAGAAGATAGAAACCATACCAAGCATTTTCTCAGACCACAATGGCATAAAACTGGAAATCAAGTATAATAAAAACAATTTAAATAAATCAAACACAGGGAGACTAAACAGCATGCTATTAAACAACGTCTGGGTAACCAAAGAGATCAAGGAAGAAATAAAAAAAACATCATGACTACAAAGAACAATGACAACACAACAATACAAAATTTATGGGACACAGTGAATGCTGTCTTGAGTGGGAAGTTCATAGCCCTACAAGCCTACCGCAAAAAAAAACAGGAAACAATAGTAATAAATTACCTAACCCTACAACTCAAAGAGCTAGAAAAAGAGCAATAAGAAAAGCCCAGTGTAAACAGAAGGAAGGAAATAGTAAAGATCAGAGCAAAGATAAACAGCATGGAGTCCAAAAAAACAATTCAAAAGATCAACAAAACCAAGAGCTGGTTCTTTGAAAGGATAAACAAGATTGATGGACCTCTAGCCAGGCTCACCAAGAAGTAAAGAGAAAAGACCCAAATAAACAAAATCAGAAATGAAAGAGGAGACATAACAACAGACCCCGCTGAAATACAAAGGATTGTTAAAAAATACTATGAACAACTCTATTCCAACAAATTGGACAACCTGTAAGAAATGGACATATTCCTAGAAAAATATAACCTTCCAAAACTCAATCAGGAAGAATCTAAACATCCCAATAGGCCAATAACTATGGAAGAAATTGAAGTAGTCATCAAAAAGCTTCCAGCAAATAAAAGCCCGGGATCAGATGGCTACACAGGAGAGTTTTCCCAAACATTCCAGGAAGAATTAACATCTATCTTCCTCAGACTATTAAAAAATATTCAAGAAGAAGGATCACTTCCAAACACCTTCTATAAAGCCAGCATCACCCTAATATCAAAACCTGATAAAGACAACACAATTAAAGAGAATTATAAGCCAATATCTCTCATGAACATAGATGCCAAAATTCTCAACAAAATTCTAGAAAATCGGATACAGCAGTACATCAGAAAGATTATACAACATGACCAAGTAGGATTCATCCCAGGAATGCAGGGATGGTACAATATTCACAAATCAATAAAAGTGATACATCACATAAATAAATTGAGAGATAAAAATCACATAGTCATATCAATTGATGCAGAAAAAGCATTTGACAAAATCCAACACTCTTTCTTGATAAAAACGCTCAGCAAAGTGGGAATAGAAAGATCATACCTCGACATCATAAAAGCCCTATATGATAAACTCACAGCTAACATTATACTCAATGGGCAAAAACTAAAACCATTTCCCCTAAGAACAGGAACAAGACAGGGATGCCCACTCTCATCTCTCATGTTCGACATAGTACTGGAAATATTAGCCATTGCAATTAGACAAGAAGGAGAAATAAAAGGCATCCAAATTGGAAAAGAAGCAGTAAAGCAGTCATTTGCAGATGACAACATACTCTATATAAAAAACCCGAAGGCATCCATCCCCAAACTAATTGACTTAATAAATGAATTCACCAATGTAGCAGGATACAAAGTTAATGTGAAGAAATCTGTGGCATTTCTGTACACTAATAGTGAAATTACAGAAAGAGAGACTCAAAATGCAATACCATTTACCATCGCACCAAAAAAATTAAGACACCTAAAAATAATCCTAACTAAAGAGGTAAAAAACCTATATGTAGATAACTACAGGACACTGAAAAAAGAGATAGAAGAAGATATTAACAAATGTAAGAGCATACCATGCTCATGGATTGGGAGAAACAACATCATTAAAATGTTCATACTACCCAAAGCAATCTACAGATTCAATGCACTACCCATTAAAATACAAACAACATATTTCACAGACCTAGAAAGAACTCTTCATAGATTCATCTGGAACAAAAAAAGACCACGAATAGCTACAGCAATTCTGAGAAAGAAGAATAAAGTAGGTGGGATCTCCATACCAGGTTTCAAGCTATACTTCAAAGCCACTGTTCTCAAAACAGCCTGGTACTGGCACAAGAACAGACATATAGACCAATGGAATAGAAGAGGGAACCCAGATATCCACCCAAACCACTATGCTCAACTAATATTTGACCAAGGAGACATGAACATTCAATGGAGCCAAGATAGCCTCTTCAATAAATGGTATTGGGAAAATTGGACAGATACAGGCAAAACAATGAAACTCGACTACCAACTTACACCACATACCAAAAATAAACTCAAAATGGATACAGGACTTAAACATTAGAAGGGAAACTATAAAAATACTAGAGGAATCCACAGGCAGCACAATATCAGATATATGCCGAAAGAACTTCATCACGGATCCTGCTCCAAAGGCAATGGAAGCGAAAGAAAAAATAAACAAATGGGACTACATCAAAATAAAAAGCTTTTGCAAAGCAAAAGAAACCATCCACAAAACAACAAGAAAGATCGCTGTATGGGAGAACATATTTGCAAATGTTATCACTGATAAACGTTTAATCTCCAAAATCTACAGCCAACTTATACAACTTAATAAAAGGAAGATAAATGATCCAATAAAAAAATGGGCAACCGACCTAAATAGAACCTTTTCGAAAGACAACAGAAGGAAGGCCAAGAGACACATGAAAACATGTTCAAAGTCATTAATGATCCGAGAGATGCAAATCAAAACAATGCGATACCATCTTACACTGGTCAGAATGGCAATCATCAACAAATCAACAAACGACAAGTGTTGGCGAGGATGCGGAGAAAAAGGAACCCTTGTGCACTGTTGGTGGGAATGCAGACTGGTGCAGCCACTGTGGAGAACAGTATGGAGTTTACTCAAGAAACTAAAAATGGATCTCCCATTCACCCTGTAATCCTACTCTTAGGAGTCTATCCTAAGAAATCACAAACACCAATCAGAAAGGATTTATGCACCCCTATGTTCATAGCAGCACAATTTACAATAGCTACAATTTGGAAACAGCCTAGGTGCCCGTCAGCAGATGAGTGGATCAGAAAACTGTGGTACATCTACACAATTGAATTCTATGCTGCCATTAAAAAGAAGGAATTCTCACCATTTGCAGCAACCTGGATGGAACTGGAGAGCCTTATGCTTAGTGAAATAAGCCAGTCAATGAGGGAGAAGCATCACATGATCTCACTCATTGGTGCATAATAAAGAACATTATAAACTGATGAACAAAAAGATAGATACAGAGGCAGTAAATCTTCAAACAGACTGTGAAATTACAGCAGGAAGATTAAAGTTAGGTGAGGTAGATAAGAGATCAATCAAACTACTTGTATGCATGCATATAAGCATAACCAATGAACATAGACACTGGGGTGGGGGGTTGGGGCATGCCTGGAAGGGAGGGGGGGCAATGAGGAGACATGTATAAAAATTAATAATAAAAAAATGACAGTAAGATACCTCTTCACACTCACTCCTATGGCTACTATAAAACACACACACACACACACACACACACACACACACACACACACAAATAAAGTTTTGAAAAGATATGGAGCAATAAGAACACATGTGCATTGTTGTTGGTGATTTAAAATGATACAGCTACTGTGAAAAACAGCATGGTGGTCCCTCAGAAATTTAAAAATAGAATTATCATATCATTCAGTAATTCCATTCTTTGTATACCTAAAATAACTGAAATCATGCCTCAAAGTCACATTTTCACACTGGGTAAAGGTGGGTAGTTATTGTTTAATGGGTATTGAATTTCAGTTTTACATAATAAAAAGTAGTGATGGTTGCAAAACTTTATGAATGCATTTAATGCCACTGAACTGTACACTTAAAATAGTGACTATGCTAAAATTCATCTTGTGCATATTTTACCACGATAAAAACAGAAGAAATATAGTGGAGACTCATATTGAACACAAGCTAATGAGAGCTTAATACTCACTGCCCATCCTTTTTCCAAGGTAAGTTTTTTTTTTCTCCATATATATCCCTATTCATTTGATGTAAGCTCTACTGTGCTTGCTCAGATCACTTATAATTAACTGGAACACATCTAACCCCAGAATACTAATTATTACATTATTTTCCATAGTTTTCTTCCATCTAATCTATTTTCTTTTCTGGCTTCATTAAGTGACTAAAACACCCAACATTGTTAAACTGTTTTAATATCACACTTTAGGCCTTCTGGATACTTTCTCCAAGTCAATTTCTAAATTTGTTTTGCATCCGTCACTATAGGAAGCATATATGCATGTCTTGTCAAGCTGTTCCTCTCCAAATATTGCCAGGAAGGTGGGCAGTTCTACTGCTTTCTATAGAGCCCTTCAGAAATGCACCTAGGGATATATTTTAAAGTGTAATCTTAACAACAGTACTTCCAGAAGATATTCACTGGAAAAAAAAATGTCTATAGTAAAGTATAAGAAATGCCACATACTCAATTCTTATCTTTGAGATTCATGATAAATAAAAATAAATACAAAGTTCTGAGAAGCCCTGCAGCAAAGAAGACTGTTTGACTATTTTTATGTGACTGCTAGTGGCACAGTGCATGAAATTCTTGCACATTAAAAGGGAAGTAATTAGAAGTATTTTAATATTGCTATTGCCCTTTCTCTACAATAGAAGTGTCAGAGATTCCTAGAAAGAACTCTTCAAAGATTCATCTGGAACAAAAAAAAGACCATGAATAGCCACAGCAATCCTGAGAAAGAATAAAGTAGGTGGGATCTCAATACCAGATTTCAAGCTACATTACAAAGCAACTGTTCTCAAGATAGCCTGGCACTGGCACAAGAACAGACATAGAGACCAATGAAATAGAATAGAGAATCCAGATAGCCACCCAAACCACTATGCTCAATTAATATTTGACAAAGGAGGCATGAACATACAAGTGAGCCAAAATAGCCTCTTCAATAAATGGTGTTGGGAAAATTGGACAGATACATGCAAAAAAATGAAACTGGACCACCAATTTACACCAAATACAAAAATAAACTCCAAATGGATACAGGACTTAAACATTAGACTGGAAACCATAAAAATACTAGAGGAATCCACGGGCAACACAATCTCAGACATATGCCGAGAGAACTTCTTCACTGATACTGCTCAAAGGGCAATGGAAGCTAAAGAAAAAATAAACAAATGGGACTACATCAAAATAAAAAGCTTTTGCACAGCAAAAGAAACCATCAACAAAACAACAAGAAAGATCACTGTATGGGAGAACATATTTGCAAATGATATCACTGATAAAGGTTTAATCTCCAAAATCTACAGCCAACTTATACAAATTAATAAAAGGAAGATAAATGACCCAATAAAAAAATGGGCAACGGACCTAAATAGAACCTTTTCGAAATATGACAGAAGGAAGGCCAAGAGACACATGAAAACATGTTCAAAGTCACTAATTATCCAAGAGATGCAAGTCAAAACGACAATGCGATACCATCTCACACGTGTCAGAATGGCAATCATCAACAAATCAACAAAGGACAAGTATTGGCGAGGATGCGGAGAAAAAGGAACCCTTCTGCACTGTTGGTGGGAATGCAGACTGGTGCAGCCACTGTGGAGAACAGTATGGAGTTTCCGCAAAAAACTAAAAATGGATCTTCCACTTAACCTTATAATAGCACTCTTAGGAATTTATCCTAAGAAATTACAAACACCAATCAGAAAGGATTTATGCACCCCTATGTTCATAGCAGCACAATTTACAATAGCTACAATTTGGAACCAGCCCAGGTGCCCGTCAGCAGATGAGTGGATCAGAAAACTGTGGTACATCTACACAATTGAATTCTATGCTGCCATTAAAAAGAAGGAATTCTTACCATTTGCAGCAACCTGGTTGAAACTGGAGAGCTTTATGCTTAGTGAAATAAGCCAGTCAATGAAGAAAAGCATCACATGATCTCACTCATTTTTGGATAATAAAGAACATTATAAACTGATGAACAAAAGGATAGATACAGAGACAGTAAAGCTTCAAACAGACTGTGAAATTACAGCAGGAATATTAAAGTTAGGTGAGGTAGATAAGAGATCAATCAAAGGACTTGTATGCATGCATATAAGCATAACCAATGAACATAGACACTGGGGAGTTTGGGTATGCCAGGAGGGAGGGGGGAAAATGGGGAGATATGTATAAAAAATTAATTTAAAAAATTGTTAAGGGCACCAGGCAAAAAAGAAAAACTATGCTACATCTACACAATGGATTTCTATGCTGCCATTAAAAAGAAGCAATTCTTACCATTTGCAGCAACCTGGATGAAACTGGAGAGCCTTATGCTAAGTGAAATAAGCCAGTCAATGAAGGAGAAACACCACATGACCTCACTCATTTGTGGATAATAAAGAACATTATAAACTGATTAACAAAAGGATAGACACAGAAGCAGTAAAGCATGAAACAGACTGTCAAATTACAGCAGGAAGGTCAAGGAGAGGTGGGGTAGATAAGAGATCAACCAATGGACTTGTATGCATGCATAGAAGACTAACCAATGGACACAAGACACTTGGGGCGTTGGGGTAGGCCTGGGAGGAGGGGGGCAATGGGGAGATATGTGTACATGTAACACAATAAAAAAAAAAGAGTCAAAGGACAGAAGGCAAGGCAGGTCCTGATTAAAGCCTGAAGCATGAAGGGCTATTGAGGGAAGGAAAGGGAGTAAAAATGTTGTTTAAAATGAGGACAAATAAAGTTAATGGAAATAACTTAAAAAAAAAGAAGTGTCAGAGATGAAAGAAAATTAATAAAATGCATATGAAATTCTTCCTTCTGTCAGAGTCTGGGGTGTGTTGTGGCACCTAGAGTCAAGTCCCCGCCCACCACACACACACACTTTGAAAACACAGGATCCCCAGACCCGGCCATCCCCAAACCCATTGGGTGAGACCCAGACCCAACCAGTCCCACCCCTGTCAAGCCCCTCTAGGCTGGGGGCACTGCCTGATGTCTCCCGGCCTGGCACTGGGGTTGGGGAGCACAGGTGAGTTCCCCTGTCAAGCACCGCCTGATTGAGGATGTGGCCTGACATCCCCTGTCAAGCCATGTGGGGGGGCACATCCTGAGGTCCCCCAGCCTGGCACTGGGGCAGGGTTGGCATGGCCTGAGGTCTCCCAGCCCATTACCAGGCCTGAGGTCCCCATTAAGCCCTGTCAGTCGGTGGTAGAGCGTGAGGTCTCCATCAAGCCCCTCTGGGTCAGGGTGCAGCCTGAGGTCCCCTAGCCTGGCCCAACGCCAGGGCAGGGAGCACTTACTCAGGTACCCCGTCAAGCCCATCGAGCAGGGACTGTAGTCTGAGGCCCCCTGTCAAGCCCGATTGGTGAGGGGTATGACCTGAGGTCCCTGTCAAGCCCTACCAGGTAGGGGGTACAGCCTGAGGTCCCCCAAGCCTGGCACTGGGGTGAGGGGCACCTCCTGAAGTCCCTTGTCAAGCCCTGCCAGGTGGGGTGCTGGCTTGAGGTTCTTTGTTAAGCCCCGCAGGGTGGGCGCACAGTCTGTGGTCTCCCATCAAGCCCTGCCAAGCAGGGGGTTTAGCCTGGCACCTGGAGAGGGGGTATGGCCTGTAGTCCCTCACTCTGGCAAGGCACCATGCAACCTCAGTTCCCTGCTGTTCAGTTGTGATGTTATGGTGTCCTGGTTAATTTGCATATAGATGTTTAACTTAGTATTTTGCAAATACAGTCACAAAACACTCTAGCACAAAACACTCATCTGTTGGTACTCACTTTGGGAAATGCTGTTCTAGAGATGTCTCTGAGTTACCCCCCAGGCTCCAGTTTCTAAGTCTTCCCCAGTTTCATGGATCTAGTCAATTAATTTCGTAAGTTAAGGATTCTTCCTCACCCAGGATTCCAAGATGCTCATCTTCCTCCAGCTTTACCTTTTTCTGGAATGTTTCATCTTGGAAGGCTTCATATCGGACTTTCCAGTAAGTGCCCCCAATTCTGTCGGAGCCCTTCTGGAAGAATATATCTGAGCCACTGGCATGTAAGAAGACAAATGTCACATGATTAAATTATGTATCAAATAGACTCCCATATCACTCTTGGTCTCATCAAGTCATGGTTATTTATAATTAGGAAAGATCTCAGAGATCATCCATGTTAGCTTCTACTCAGTGAAGATGAAATCACTAACAAATAATATCCAAGTTCTGCTTCAATCTTTCCAATGTTAGGGAACTCATTTTCAGAGAAAACAATTCTTACTCTTGGATAGTTTCAATGATTACAGTTATTTTTATAATAGTTTGAAATCTTCTTGCTTATAAGTTCCAGACACTAGTACTAGTTCTGCATTCATGAATTCCATAGACTTACATCTATTCTTAATTATCTTTAGGTATTCAAGATTGTTTCCCTCCTTAATAAAGAATATCCTTAATTTAAAAATGTAAACCCACTAACTCAGCAAACCCAGTTAGATTCTAGAAGTCATGCTGATACCCAAGTGCCTATTTTCCTGTTCTCTGCACATTCATTCCATTCGTTTTTCTGCTGAAAAAAAATATTTACTTTGCTGGAAAATAAACATTTTTCCAGTAAAAAATTATTAGGCCTCAAGATATTCCCCCAAACTCTCCAAGTCATCTACCAAGTGGCTCTTCTGTGAAAGACCTGGAATCACTGATAGGCCAATGAATATGCATAATTTAAGGCCTAACAACTGGATAGGGAACTAACCTGCTCTATCTTGCCCAATTTGAGTCATGGATGAAAAAGAGAATTAGAATAAATTCCTCCAAAATGATGGTTATGGAATGGCTATTCCTTCCCCTTCTTCCTGCATTTCTGAGTGCTTTTTACACTTTTGTTTAAATACCTCTTTCAAACTATGATTTACAATAGCTACAATTTGGAAACAGCCTAGGTGCCCGTCAGCAGATGAGTGGATCAGAAAACATCTATACAATGGAATTCTATGCTGCCATTAAAAATAAGGAATTCTTACCATTTGCAGTAACCTGGGTGGAATTGGAGAGCCTTATGCTTAGTGAAATAAGCCAATCAATGAAGGAGAAGCATCACATGATCTCACTCATTTGTGGATAATAAAGAACATTATAAACTGATGAACAAAAGGATAGATACAGAGGCAGTAAAGCATCAAACAGACTGTGAAATTACAGCAGTAAGATTAAGGTTAGGTGGGGTAGATAAGAGATAAATCAAAGGACTTGTATGCATGCATATAAGCATAACCAATGAACATAGACACTGGGGGGTTGGGGTATGCCTGGGAGGGAGGGGGGTAATGGGGAGATGTGTATTAAAAATTAATTAAAAAAAGAAAAAGAAAAAGTAGGTAAATAATGGATAAAATAAACAAGAGCTTGAGAAATGACATTTCAACTGATCTGGTCCCACTGGGCCTCCTTTTCTGAATGTTGCTTGGTATTAGAGCAGGAACAACCTCAAACACTGCTAGTTCCCCAAGAGCAAGCTTTCCAGGGGTCAAAAGAATTTGGTTAATAGTTGTGTCATTAACTGAAGCCAGACAATGATTATGACCCACAAGTGAAAGAAAAATTTCTGACAATGAGTAGTAGTGTTTGGGGCTAAAACCAGGAGTATGCAGAAGAGTCCCACTACCTCTTACCTGCCTGGCTCCCTCAAATTCTTCCCAGTACTCCCATCATAACCCGTTGGGCCATAGTCCCATAGAATCTCATGAGCCTCAATGAAGTACTGCCGGACATTTCCTGTTAGTAGGTTCACAGGAGGGGCCATGGAACAAGACTTGACATTGTAGAGTGCTTGCATGCCATCTGGAAGAAGAGGAAGAACATCATGTCTGGTCTTATTTCAGCTAACAAGTCTTCTACCCAGACAATCCACCTTTCTCTTTCTCCTAAGGTCTTCCCTCCCATCCTCCAATAGGGTCTTTACCCCTACCTCCATATATGCCATTTTCTCTCACTTTTTAATAGCCTGGCTAGAAGAGAGTGAGCCCAAATAAGAATTCAAGTATCTCCATCTGCTCACAACCACCACCTCATTTACCAGATGTTTATTCCTTTGCAAAAAGGTTTACATTATCCAAATACATGAGAATGAGTCCAAGCCTTATTACTCTCTGTAGGACTTAGGCAAGTCAATTCCTAGATCTAAAATTAAACCCTGTTTTGTAAATGGGGAGAATAGGAAATCTATCACATTGTGCTGGTGGGACCATAAAAAAGAAAAAGAGGAGTAAGTAATTTGTAAAGAGAGGGTCTCCTGAAACAATGGGACATCTACATATGAAGATTAAGCTACAGATGTAGGATTGTCATGAAAATGTAGATTCTAAGCTAAGTAGTGTCTCCAGAATGTGAAAAATGTTACATTGAGGTATAGTGGTAATTGGTGATATTGCCTCATATTTGCTTGGCATCTTATGAGGTCATTCAGATCATTATCTCATTTGAGCCTCATATCCCAAGGAGATCTGAAATTATAAATTAGAAATCAGAGATATAAAAGAGGATGTGGAAAAGATATTCATTTTTTTAAA
Source organism: Lasiurus borealis (assembly GCA_004026805.1). Classification (NCBI taxonomy): domain Eukaryota; kingdom Metazoa; phylum Chordata; class Mammalia; order Chiroptera; family Vespertilionidae; genus Lasiurus; species Lasiurus borealis. The sequence goes on along the minus strand of PVJN01002409.1, from coordinate 32,376 downwards.
AACTGTCCTTTATTGATTAAGGTCTTACATATGTGTCTAGTACATAGGCCAGGACTTGTGTTAGGTCCTTTACATATGTTATTTCCTTCAATCTTCATAACCACCCTGTGAAACAGACTTTTTAAAATACATTTTGAAAATTTATTTCAGAGGGAGGGTGAGAGGGAGAGATAGAGATAGAGTGAGAGAGAGAGAAAGAAAGAAAGAGAGAGAGAGAGACATAAATGATGAGAGAGCACCATTGATTGGCTGCTTCCTGCATGCCCCTATTGGGGATGGAGCACACAACCCAGGCATTTGTCCTGACCTGTAATTGAACCATGACCTCCAGGTTCATGAGTTCATGATCAATCACTGAGCAACACTGGCTGGGCTAAACAAACTTTTAATATCCCCTTTTGCACTTGAAAAAAATCTAAGGTTCAGACAGTTTGAGTAACTTGTAGCTAGTCAGTGATAGAGCTGGGACTTAAGCTCTTATCTTTTAACTGCAAAATTACATGCTTATTTTTTTCCCCTATATCTATTAGCTTGGTATCAACATTCTTCCAGTCCTTTTTTTTTTCTCCCAGTCTTTAAGATTCAAAATTACAATATCCCATTACAACTTCATAAGGTAGAATTCATTACTGCAATAATCAGATAAGGGAACAGAGGCTCAGAGAAGTGACATTACTTACCAAAGCTAACTAAGCAACTGGTGAAAGAGGTTTTGAATCCAGGCCCGTCTAGATCTAAGGCCCCTGCTTGTTCTACTATTGTGCTACATTCCTAACTTCAATCTGATTCATATTCATTTACTCAGGCACTTTTGCAACCAAGCTAAACCCTGGATGACAGAGCATGGGTAAACTGGCCCCTATCAGGAAAAAAAATATCACCCCAGACTCATTATCTTATCAGTCTATAACTCCTCCCTTATTCAAATCCATTTTCACATACTCATATATCACTCACCTGACATCCATCTAATTGACCATATATCAAATAATTCTAGAAATTGAGAGCTGAAGAGGTACTTGGAGACTATTTAGATCAAATATCCCATTTTAAAAATGTCTCAAATGAGGCCTAGGAATGGAAAGGGACTTTCCCAAAGTTATTACAGTGAGTTTTCATAGAGCTGAGACAACCACTGAAATCATCTAATCACTTATCTACTGCTCTTTCCATTGGCTCATACATTCTTCCTCTCTGATGGTCCTAAATGCACTGTGCCATTACTTCAACCACTCTCCTTCTGAAAACCAAACCTTCTATTCCAATTTCTGTTGGGTCCCAACTAAGGTGTCATCACCTGCCCACAATACTCCATGGTTTCCTGCAGAAACCTTATAATTTTAAAACTAATATTTCCTTTACTCCCTATTCAATCATCTGCAAGACCTCCAGATATTAATTCTTTAGAACTTTGAGCTAGAAAAATGACACTTAACAATCCCTTAACAGATGAAGAAGATGAAATCCAGAGAGATGTGCCTGAGGTCACCCTGCAAGTTAGTCTGAGCCAGGAAAGAATGTGGGTCCCAGAATTCTAGTCTACTGTTTCATCCTTTACTCCTGACTGTTTCACTTTAAAAATCTCTCTTATGGTTCCAGACCAGAAGCCCAGGCTCTTGATGACCACATTGCCCCATTCATCCCATACTTCAAGGGTCAGAGATGCTGGATCTCACCTTGCAAGTGACTATTTACTTGACAGCTAATTAACCAGATGCCAAGTTTCTGAGGCACCATCTCAGCAGTCACAAAGGTGGCTGGAAAGATGTGAGCCACATCAGTGCGGTGGCCCCGGATGGTTAGCATCTGTCCATGGAAGTAAGCTGTGTGGACATCTACTTCATTGCCCATGCCAAACAAGTGCCAGGCCACACGCTTCTGTACACACATGTTCATCTCCGGTAAGTTCCCAAATACAAAGCCATTGATTGCTAAAAAAGAAAATCCAAAGAAAAATATCAGAGTTAGAAAAGGATAGCCCAATAGGAAAAGCCTTACCATCTGACAATAATATACAGTAATATTTAGATTAGGTTTTATTTTTTAATTAAATTTATTAGGGTGATATTGGTTTCATATAGGTTTCAAGTGTACATTTTTAGGATACATGATCTGTATATTGCATTGTGTACCCACTATCCAAAGTCAAAACATCTTCTGTCACCATATATTTGGTCCCCTTTACCCTTTAATACTCCTCAACTCTCTTCCCTTTGGTAACTAGTATTGTCTATCTGGGTATCGTAGTTTCAATTTTATATTCCACATAATGAATTAAATCATATGGCTCTTAGCTTTTTGTGAATGACTTATTTTGCTTAGTGTAATATTCTCAAGGTCCATCCATGTTGTCACAAATGGCAGTATTTCATCTCTTCTTATGGCTGAGTAGTATTCCATAGTATATATGGTGCATGTAGATGAGGATTTAAAGAGCACACTGTGCTGATAATATGCATTATGTCATTTAAATATTACAAACAACCCTAGGAAATAGGCAAGTATCAATGGTCTCATGAAAAAAAAAATGAGAAAAACTAAGGCTCAGAGAGGTAAAGTTGCTCTCTCCCAAGGCAAGTAGTAGAGCCAAGGTTCCAACCCAGCAACTCAAGGAATGTGGTTTATTTTGTAAGCTATTCTTTCCTTCGAGGCGAATTTTCTTATAAAAAATCCATAGGACAATTGTTAAGCTAGCTAACTAATTAGTATGGTTATTATAAACAATTGGTACAAAACCAAGAGAAATTTGAGCTGTCTAAGCCATCCATTACATCTTTCATCTGAGTTTTCACTTCCCCTTGGGATAGCCTGGCTTTGGTAAGTAAGCCGAAGGTAAGTAAGCTACTCCTTTAATTAACCAAAAGCAAAAATAACTTGTTTTTCTTCCTAAAAATCATTCCTCTGCCCATACCTCAGGGCTTTTGTGCCTTTAGTTAATTTTATATTTAATTAAGATGATAGGTTTCCCATAGGCAATCATTTTTCTTCACAAAGTGGTTAATTCTTATAGCATGCATCCTTTTTAGAACAAAGAAATGTTAAATAATTATAGCAGTAAACAACCCTCATCAAAGTGACTGAACTATAGCATATGAGTTTGGAATTGATACCATGGGCTATTCCACATTGAGGAGACAAGGTACTTAATGGCAAGAGCACGTTATGCAGTCAGACAGATTAGGGTTGGAATTTTAGCTGTGCCATTTATCTGTTGTGTAATCCTCAGTTTTCTCATAGGTAAAAACAAAGTAAAGCTACCTACGGCTCCTGGTCCTTCTAATGCTTAAAAACGATCAGATATTTGAAATGACCTTTCATCACAGTCTACTGTCACAATGTGGCCACTGCTTCCCAGCTCACCATGCATCCTATTACTTTCTTGAAAGGCCTCATCTTCTTTGTCCACTGAGACAGGGTCTGAGCAGTAAGTGGCAATGTTCTCATTGATATGCCAGCTTAGATTCTCATCTACCACACTGAAGAGCAGGAAGAAAGAATTGTCCACATCTTGCCGCCGAGGAGGGAAGTTCCTATCCAGGGTTCCTAGTACAAGTAAAAATTGTGTCATTGAGATCCTCCTATCCTTAGCAACAGTAAACTGCAAGGAATACTTGTAAGAAAGAAATGAGAAGAGAGGAAGTCTTAAGAGTCTGTCAGCAACAGAAAAGCAGATGGAGACTTCTTCAACCAGGGCCTTAAAATGACCACACTCTTGCAACACCTAGGTCTTCAGGCCTCACTATACACTAAACATACCCTGTTTCCAACTACTTTCACAATCCTTCCCAAATCTTGATAGATACACTTCCAATTCTATCCAAACTTAAAACTCTTACCATATATGTTTATATGACCTGAGTCCCATAGTTACTAACGCAAGTATTTTAAGTGATTGCAAAAATTTTTTAAAGTAGAAAGGTTTTGTTGTTGTTGTTGTTGTTAGGAAAAGAAGGTAATAAAATAGAAAAAAAAGAATAGTGAAGGGGAGTTTGTCATTGTTTATTCCTGCTGATAAACATTGGTTCTGAATTATCACTCCTCAGGCTGCTGCTTAATATATAGGTAGTTCGACAACATCCACTGTTTTCTATAGATATCCCAAATTACATCTCATAGCTCACTCTTGGGGCCTGTACCTCTTTTACAAGTGATAAGGGGGCCAATTAGGCCAGTTGCAATATCTCGTGGAGCATCTACATGAGAATGGTAGATCCAGGTGAGGCATGCTGGGTCAGCATCAGTGGGTGCATGGCTTTCTGGAATGGTCCAGTTGTAGATATGTTTGCCTCCTGGGGGAACAGAGTCATCTGCTTTCAACTGACCGGAAGAGCCATCTGGGTAGAGGGAGCCTAGAAAATGAAATTGCACATCTCAGTCCTAGGTCGAGTGTGACAGAACCTGGAAGATTTACAAGTGAAAAGAAGGCTGACATATGAGATATCTAGGTCCAATCTTGTGGAAAAGGTAAAGTTCTAAGGTCCAGCACAGTGTTCCTCAAAACCAGAGGAGGGCACAGATTCAGGTGATATCTAGCCAAAGAACCCCAAGTCTCAGATCAACAAAGGGTGGAGTTGTGGCAGCCTATGAGGAAGGAGCTATGGCCACAAAAATTGCTCCACAGCCTGATCTAGTAGTGCCCTAGTGCAAAACTAGGGATATGGAGGCACGGGAGGAGACATAATTCCCTCACTTTGAAAAACAATCACAGAATTTCATTTTAAAGGCAACTTAATGATCATTTTGGCCCACTCAAAGTGAACTAACTCTTTTTTGTTGTTGTTAATCCTCACCTGAGGATATTTTCTCATTGATTTTTAGAGAGAGTGGAAGGGAAGGAGGGAGGAAAGAAGGGAGGGAGGGAGAGAGAGAGAGAGAGAGAGAGAGAGAGAGAGGGAGAGAGAGAGAAACATCAATGTAAGAGAGACATATTGATTGGTTGCCTCCCGCATGTGCAGGAGATAGAGCCTGCAACCAAGGTACATGCCCTTGATGGAAAGCGAAACCAGGAGCTTTCAGCCCATAGGTTGACACTAAATACATTGATACAACCAGCTAGGGCTGAACTAACTCTTAAGGGGCAAAAATGGCCTTTTGGAAGACTGTAACCCTAGAATAATGCTCTCTTATATTCAGACCACATTCTTCTCTTTTCAAAGCACAGATATTTTATGGAAATGTCATTTAAGTAATTATTTTTGATAAAAGGCAGATTTTTACATTTAAATTTTTTTCAGTTACAGTTGACATTCAATGATATGTTAGTTTCAAATGTACAGTATAGTGGTTAGACATTTATATAACTTTTAGTGATTCCCCCTGCAATATTTACAGTACCCAACTGACACCATACACAGTTATTACAATACTAGAGGCCTGATGCACATAATTTGTGCATGCATGGGGGCAGGGGTCCCCTCAGTCCAGTCTGTACCCTCTCCAATCCAAGACCCTTCAGGAGATGACTGATCACCAGGATCAGGCCTAAACCAACAATTGGACATCCCTCTCACAATTCGGGACCACTGGCCCCTAACTACATACCTGCCTGCCTGCCTGATCGCCCCTAAATGCACCCTCTACTGTCCTGGCACCCCCAAATGCCTCCCCTCCTGGCCTAATCACCCCCAATTGCCCCCCTGCCACCCTAGTTGCCCATGCAGCCTGCTGGTTGGTTGTTTGGTCACCCCTCACTCCCCCCCCATCGCTGGCCTGGTTGCCCCATGCAGCCGTCTGTTCTGTCATTTGGTCATCCCTCAATAACCCCCCTGTTAGCCTGGTTGCCCCACACAGCGCACTGCTCAGTCATGAGGTCGTCCTTCACTGACCCCCCGGCCAGCCTGGTCACCCCACGTAGCCTGTTTGGTCATCTGTTCAGTAGTTTTGGTTGAGACGGTCACTTAGGCTTTTATATATATAGGTTATTGACTATATTCTTTATACTGTACTTTACATCCTTGTGACTATTTTGCAATTTCAAATTTGTACTTCTTAATCCCTTCAATCTTTTTAGCCAGTTCCCCCAAACACCCTCTCATCTGGCAACCATCAGTTTGTTCTCTGTATCTATAAAAAAATAAAATAAAGAAAGAAAGAAAGTCATTGATAGAGGGAAGATTGAATCTCCACATTTTTATGAAGAATCCAAGGCAAAGAGAGGGAAAATGACTTGCCCAAAGTCACACACATGAATAGCAGAACTGATAACAGTACCCATTCCTGCTTACTCTGAAAAGAGTCCCTGCTTCCTCAGATCAATAAGGGAGAAAGAGTGTCTTTGTTTCCAACTCCTCTCTTTCATATGACAGAGAAGGAAAAGTGATAGTTTTTATGGGCAAGAGAAAGGAAGGTTGGGCTGGTTTACCTTCTGAGTCCTTCTCATAGAAAACACCATGGGGGTGGATGGTATAGGGACGAGTGGCAAAATTCTTCAGGTGGATAAGGATGACATCTCCCACTTCAGCATGCAGCACTGGCCCCAGGAAACCCATCCAGGTAGGCTGGGCTATTTCATGCATGTATGAGCTGTCACTGTATCCTTTGTAGATGGTCTTCTTGTAGCTGCTCCCAATCCGGTTCTTGTCAGGCTTTAGGAAGCTGGAAGCTACTCTGGGGGGAAAAAGTCACAATTTTCAAACCTCTGGAGGGTTATTTTTCCAGATAAGGCTGATAAAAAAAAGTGTCCATCTTTGTTTAGGGCAAAACAAGAGGAAATGAGAAGTACTAATCAAAACATGAAAGTTTTAAATTAGTTAAATTGTTTGACAATGGAAAGTATTAAGTGAGAACATAGAAATTCCTCATATTTGAACACTTTTAACATGCCAAAAAAGGCAATTTCATGTTTCAATCTAATATCCTATATAATAAAAGGCTAATATGCAAATTGTTCCCTTGTCCAGGAGTTCAGCCAGGGCCAGGGCTGGTGGCCAATGGCCCGTGGCCCCTCCCCTAAGCCTGCCCTGCCCTCAATAACTCCCTCCACTCTGATTAGTGGCGGGGCTGGCTGGAAAACTGCCCATAGCCTCTCACTGTTGCTGGCCTGGCCCCATCAGCCCCAGGCCTCTAATATAGCCATAAGGAAGCAATCAAGGACTGGTTATTTTTAAGTAATCAACTCCTTACCTAAGTTGTCTAATTTAGCATTGACCTGCTATGTATGAGAGGTTTTATAAAGCAGTGGTCAAGTGCTTAAACTCTGGAGCTGGGATGGTTCAATTAAATGCTGATATTGCCATTTCCAAATCTGTGGACTTTGGCCAAGTTACTTAATTTCTCTGTGTACAATTTTCCCATCTGTAAAATGGAGATAACCACAGCACCAATCTTGGACAGGTGCTGTTGGTGACTAAATAATTAAAATACATAAAGAGCTTAGGACAGTGCTTGGAAAATAGTAAAAGCTACATAGATATTAACTATCACTTCAAACTATTGTAGATGGGTGATAACAAAGTTATCCTTCAAGGATAATTTTGAAACAAAGATTCTGTGACTTCAAAACTAGATTGATAGAAAGATGGTTTCTCATAAAAGACAGCTGTTTGTTGTTGTTGTTGTTGTTTTTTACTCTAATTCTTCCCAGAGAGCTCTGAGGTGTTACAGCTAACTTTGGAAAACTCTGAAGCTTTGGGGAGACAAAATGATTCATTATCAGAAAAGATTCTTTGATACACTCATTCGTTTTTTAAAATATATATTTGTGAAGCATCTGCAAGGCTATAAAATTAAGAGAGGTTAATCCTATGTTTGCTGTGAGAGGCAAAATGGTGACAAATATATATATATATATATATATATATATTTTTTTTTACACCCACATTACCAAGGTTAAAATCCTAGCTCTTCCATTTACTAGCTGTGGGACTTGAGCAACTTATTTGATATCCCTGACCCTCAGCTTTATTGTCTAAAAGATGAGGATATTCAGACTCACCTCCTAGAGCTATTGTAAGAATTAGGTGAGACTAAGTATATAAATTTCTAGCATGATCTTATATAAGTGATAGCTATTACTGTTCATTCTTTTATTCTGATACATTATTTTTGTCATTTTACTTATCTGAAATTAGTACAGTTCTATTGAAATATGGAAGATTAGTTCCACATATACATCTTAAAAACACTGTTTATTTTTCATGTTTCTTTCCTTTTTTAAAGCTAAACAACTGTTATTAAAACAGTATTGTGGATATCATCTTAACTAACATCAAGGGAATATGGAATTACCATCAGTACCTAAAAATGCTGAGGCACCTCAGTGTGAAAAAGTAGAATCCATATAGAATGCTGGCTCTTGAGTCAACTAGCCTATTCTCAACAAACATGCCAGTAGGTGTGTGGTTCAAAGATACCAGGAACTGTTGCTACCAGACCTGGGAAAAGGTCCTCAAGAGGTTACCTTCTGACTTCAAGCATGCTCCCCCCCACCACACTCCAGCTCTAATTTCACAAGATATTAAACCTACGTGTCATTGTCCAGAGGCTGATTCATGATGACATTCCTTCCCTTGGGAGCATAATTCCAATGCACGTCCTGGATGCCCAGGTAGTAGACTCGAGTAGCCCCATCAGTCAGTTGGGGCCATAAGGGTTGGATGAACAGCAGAGTCCAGAGGAGATGGCCTGGCTCCATGGCCCACTTTACTCTGGGAAACAGGCAAGTGAATAGCTGCTGGTATGAAAGAAAGAGAACAAAGGGGCTTTGCATGTGTCTAGAAAACTAAAGAGGCAAGAGTCAGATGGAGCAACTGAGAAAGCAAGAATGAATTCCCCAGAATCTATGCCTTATCTGATTACTTTCAGTTCAATAAGTGTTCAGTGATCTCCACACATTGAACTTTGGAGGGCAAAGTTAAACAGTCACTTATATGGATAATTATGCATCACTTCCTTCAGAAGAAAAATCTGTATCTAGTTCTTTCAGCGGTGCAGAAATAAGAATTATTCTGGCACAAGAATCAGGAAACAGGCACCAAAAGCTTGATTGTGCCACTGACTCACTCAGTACCTGAAACAAATCACTAATTCTCTCTATGCCTTTATTTTCATTGCTGCCATCTTCCATCCCCTATGAACTGTATTTAAAAACAAATGAGAATTCATCAAAAGACATTTACTAGAAAATTAATAGACCCAAGATGGAAACAACCAAAATGTATATGAACACTAGAATGGATGAGTAAATTGCATTTTATTTATACAATGGAGTTTTACATAACAATGACAATGAACAAACTACAATTACACTTGAAAATGCAGATGCCTCTCATGAACATAATGCTGCAGAAATAAATCAGACAAAGAATGCTTACTCTATTATTTCATTTATAAAGTACAAAATACTAGAAATCAATATAGCTTTTGCCCTTGAGGTAGGGATCAGTGACTGGGAAGATGAGGAATGCTTTTAAGTAATGTTCAGTTCCTTGATCTACATATTGGTTACATGAGTGTGTTCAGTTTGTGAAAATATATAGAGCTATATAAGCTTAGCATTTACATGCTTTACTGCATGTGAATGACAAAAAGTAAAAAAACAAAAATATGTAAGGGAAATATTAATTTATCAAAATGTTCTCTGCTGGTTCTCTGCCATGTATAAACTCATTTCATGGGTCCAATCATGAGTCAGAGTCAGAATTAAGCCTCCAGCCTCTCATTACAGTACACCAGCCAGGAAGTTAGACTTCTTGGGGTTACAGTCAAACTTAGAAACACAGACAACATAACATAAATACACATATACATATACTTGCATACACATAGGCACTTTCAACCTTATCTAAGAGCAGAGCTGTACACACTTACATCCACATATAAAAATACACTGTTACCCAGAGCCTTTGTCATTTTCAGAATAATAATAAATATTTATTGTACATGGATAGCATGCCAGAAGCTTTTATAAATATTTTACATAGATTAAATCATTTAATCTTTACAACCACACTATGAAAATGATGTACTTTTAACCCACATATTGCAGAAGGAAAAACTGCAGAACAGAAGTGTAAAGTAATTTTCCCAAGGTCACCTAGTTATCAGTAGATTTGGATTGTGAGTCCAGGAAGTATGGCTCTAGGGTCTATGTTCTTAATTACTATACCATACTACATTCCACAAAACATACTTGTAAAAATCACATAAATATACACAGAGAACATGTATTTGTCCATAACTCTAAAGATATAGGGGAAAACCCCATATACCCTAAAACATGCAATTACATATAATTGTGATCACTTCTAGAAATAGACACATACACACATAGGCATATATATATTTAATCAATATCATTCACAATGATGATAATAATGATGGTAGTTACCATTCATTGGGTTCAATGGAATATTTAATACTTGTAACATGGACCTCCTTCAAACTTCTTTCTCAGGGGCATGTCAGTAAGGCTGTTGTACCTAAACTTGCTTACCTAAGTAGAAAACTATCCCAGGTAAGAATTTCACAATTGGAGATACACATGGTAAACTTGGAAATATTCCCAGAAGAGATTGGTACATTATCAGCATGCAATGAATAAGCATTCAAAGGTGGTGACTAATGACCAAAAGAGCTAGACAATAGAACTGGAAAAAAAGTGCTACCTAGCATTTGTAGCTAGCTACCTAGCTACATTTCACTTTACAGTATGCTTTTCATATCTGCCATCTTATTTAATTCCCAAGCTTTTGAGAGATAGGGATTGTCTTCCCCATTTGGTATCCAGGGTACAGGCTTTGGGATCAGACTATTTAGTCTGACTCCACTTTTCCTAGCTGTGTGACTTGATAAACTGATTCACTTCTCTAGCTATAGTATTTTAATTTTTGAAATGGAATTAATACTAGTAGTTACACCTCAAGCAGTGTGAGGATTAAATGTATTAAGATCTGTAGGCACATAGAACATAAATATGTGGTCACATGTACAAGTAATTGATCAAAAAGTATTAGTGGTTATTATTATTACAGCTGAAGAAATGGGTTTAGAAATGAAATTTACCAGTATGCAAAAGCTTTAACATTTTATAGATAGCTACTATACATACACACTCAAAAGTTCTCATACACATTAATACATACTAAGCATTCAGGCACATATATATGGCTGAGATCAGTCTCTTTGGAAGAAATATTATCTAATCAAAGGAAATAGAACTTTTGAGTTATATTAACTTAATTTGGAGTACTGTTTTCAGTTGTGTTTGTAAGGGAGACTTAATAGACACCTGATAAATATGAGTAAACACCTGGTAAATATTAGTTTTCTTTCTTTCTAGTCACTGGCTTTTTTATTCCCAAACTGTATTTGTTGTTGCTATTGTTGCTATTTTAAAATTTTGATTTTATCATATATTATTAAAACAGAAGAAAGAAAGAAAACAAAATTATTTTGTAACCATTTATATATTTCATGATAAAATTGAAATATTTCAGATCCTATAAAAATATATTCTACTTCTGACAAATGAGTGGATAATACTTCTGAATGCATTATTTATTAGTTGTATGGCATTGAGCTAGTCACCTAATTTTCTGAGCCTTAGTTTCCTCATTTAGTTAATAAAGATAATGTCTGCTTTGATCTCCTCATTAGTTTACTAGGAACATCAAATGAAATGAAGGATGAGAAAGTCCTATGTAAATTTTTCACTTGGGCAGGCTACTTTCTCTCAGCTGAGCCCACAAGAGGAAGTCTTAGAGAAAGGCTAGACTGAGGACAAAAAAATAAAAAGAAAAGATAAAAGGACAAATGAAATAGGTAAAATGAGCGATAATCCTGTGAAAAGTAAAAACAGAGAAGGCAGAAGAAATAGGGAGGGGGAGGGAGGGAAGGAGAAGAGAGAGAGAGAGAGAGAGAGAGAGAGAGAGAGAGAGAGAGAGAGAATGAAGTTCTGGTTTACTTGGAATTAGACATAGTATAGTTAATATACACTGAGATTAGAAGATTAGCCCTGGAGAAGGTAAACTAAAAACAATTCAAGCCTCCCCTACCTTTACCTTACCTTCCTGTCATCCAATTATCACCTTGGCCTGGTCAGCATCATCCATGACAATTTGCATCACTGTTTTCCCTATAATTTGTTATCCTTTTTAATGTGATAATGCTCTTTTCTCTCTTTTCATCTCCCTTTCTGAGTTGGGTTAGACTGAGGTGAACTGGATCATACTAAACAAAGAATCACTCAACTGAACTATCTTTTGGATCCTGTCTCTAATCTCCATCCACTTTGGTTCTCTGCTTTCTTAGTGCTTTTTGGCTCTTTCTTCACTTGTTACTCAAAATACATTACAAGTGAGGAGTTTCTCACCTTTGTTTGTTATGAGGCTTTCTTTACTAGGAGGGAAACTAGAGTGTTAAATGCCCCACATGGTTCCAGATAATACAAGTAAAATGTATGTTATTCTTTAATCAGTATCACTGCATCCTAGTATGTAAGAAGTGATGAAATTGAGACCTAGAGAGGAAGGGACTCATCTGAAATCCTGGAAGCTAGTGCTGGAACCTAATACTTCTGACCCTCCATCCTAGGAATCATGTTCAGCATATTATAACCATATAATTCCTGGGACAATATGATTTTACCATTACTTTCTACTTGTATTAATGAGACTGCTTTATTTCTATAGAATTTGGTTGTGATATCACAGAAAGTACACTAATTTGAAATCAGAAGACCTGAATTAAAATTCTACGTCTTGCCTGTAATGGTGACCTCTGAAAAAGTCATTTTCATCTATTTGAATCTCACTTTGTTTAAATCAAAAATGGGATGATATTTATCTCACAATATTTTTGAGGCTCAAAAATTAGATATTTGAAACCTAAGCAAAGAATTGAATGCAATAGATGTTCAGTAAAAAATTGAAAGCATCAGAGATTCATATATCTATAAAGACCTTTAGAAAATATATTTTTTCAACCCTTTGATGTGACATACAGAAAACTGAGGCCAGGGTGGTAAAAGGATTTACCCAAAGTCAAGCAGCCAGTTACTGACAAAGAATTTGAACCCATGTTTTCAAAAATATTTATGCTAATTAGACCCTAAGTATGCAAAAACAATTTAGATTTTAAGCTAACAGCTTAATTCACCTATCATTTCTTTGCTTACTCTATGTGAATTTGGATCTAAAAATATGAAAACAAATTGATGTTTTAAAGTGTTTGAACCTCTTATTTATGTTGTCCTCAGATGCATCACTTCAACAAAACCCTCAGCCTGTAAAATTGGAGATCAGCACATTATTTCAACAAAAAAGTACTAGTAACTGCTTTCTACAACTCCAGGATTGTCTCTGAAGCAGTAAACCCAGTGAGATCCTGTATGTACATTTTGGAAAGAGGAACAAAAGAAGCCTATTGTTCACTTTAACTTCCGTACACACTAAACCAAGGTTTCTCTAACTTTTCAGCAACTGAATTTCTCTCTCAGTGGCCCAGGACTCTCCTAAACTCAGATGAATAAATGTTTTAACAAAGAAAGGTGAGATAGGGCTTGGAGAGAGGAAAGAAAGCTTACCTTTGTTAGAGAAAACTCTTCTGTATTCATGTCAGCAGCCTAGTGATGCTGCACAGCAGACCCCAGTGTGAATCTGCCAGTTCTGCTCAAGTCAGTATCCTGGGTTACAGAGCCTTTCTCATAAATTTAGTCCAGGACTCCAATCTGGCTAGCGGTACTGGGGTAGGGTGAATGGAGGCGGGAGTAAAGCTGGGTACTGTCCTTTCCAGAAACTAAACTACTGGAATGTCTTGTTCCAGTGTGGTTTGGTACAAAACCCAGGATGGTTCTTTAACCATATCTGGGTGTTTTTCAAATCCTGGTGAAGATTTCAGGAAGAATTACAAAGGGGTGGGCTGCATTTCTGTTATCATGGACTGCTAGATGGCCTTTGTTGAGAAGGGGAGGAGAATGCACTCCCAGTGTAACCAAAGCTCACAGATTCCAACAACTCCATTTATTAAATGGGTCCCTTTGTAACTGTTATTGGTTTAGGTAGAGACCAATTGTTTTCTTCTTGCTATGAAGAAATTATCATCCCTATCTGTTACCCTGAGGCCATGGTTGTTAGTAAGAAAGAAATATAAAACGGGCAGTAAAAAAGAACTTTCTACATACCAGACCCTATGTTAACCACTTTACATGCATTTTCTAGCTTAAATATCCTGATACCCTGTGAAATGAACACCAATTCTATTTACTTTACAACTAAAAATTATAGGCTCTAAGAGAGAAGGTAACTTGTTCAAAGTCACACAATTAGGAAGTAAAAGAGGGAATTTTACTGGGTCTGTCTAGAATTTTAGCCACCACACTACCACATTGCTGCTTAGGAGGGGGCAGGGGAAACAGAAAGCCTTTTTGAGATGAGGGAAGTGGCTTCACAATTACTGAGTTTCTGTCACTGTTATATATTTTTATGAGTATTACCTCTGCGTCTGCTATTTCTAGCAGCTCCTAGAGTGAAACCCCAGGGCTGTATTAAAAATAAGTTCAATAGATGAAACTGGATACAACTAGAAGATAGCCTGGATTAATATATGACAGCATCCTAAAAACAAAGAATTGGAAATATTAAATTAAAAAAAGAAACTAAAAAAATAGCAAAATGGGCCCTAAAATTTCCTTGTTTCTGATATCAAGTAACTTAGGTTCAAGCACCACTTGCTCTGGCAGTAATCAGCTATGTTGGTTTGACCCAGAGTCTTCTCTGGGCCTCAGTCTTTCTATTTGTATGAGGGCCTTGAGCTAGCTACAGACCGTCACCACTCTATAAATTTATATATCTAACATTCTATCAAGAAGGCACATTCTTGATATTAAAAGTGAAAAAGAAAGAAGTTTTAAAGTTACCAAGTATAAGGAAAGAATGAGTACAAAGTAAACAAAGAAAATATGAACTACATGCCCCTTTTGCAAGAGCTGCATCTACCCAGCAGACCCACATATAGAAAGGAGATAGGTATAATGGCGGGTGTATCGCCTAGTATCCTTACTTTATGATGAGGAGATCTTGGCTCAGAGCAGATTCTGTCTTCTAGGCAGGCTCAACACATTTTGTTTTCGGGATTTAAAATGTCAAGGGCAGGGTCCAGGGAGGAGGACTTTCAAAGAATGAGCTGGTGGGGCAAAGTCTGAGTCATAAACCAGTAGAGGTGTTTAAAGGTTCTTAGACACTTGGGAACTGCCCCCACAAACTGCAGCCCAGACTAAACAAGTAGAAGCATTGATAGAGAGAAGGGAGAAGCCACCAGCCTCGGATCTTTCAGAAATGTTCAATGATTGAGGGAAGGTGGATCAGGACACAGCAGTTGCTGGAGTTATCTGCCTCTTTCCCCACTTGGCACAGATGTGGACCTTGAAGCTAGAAGGGGTAGGAGGGAACCAAACCCATTAAGTTGGGATCCAAGTCCAGGCTCTAAGGCATTTATGATAGGGAGGGGAAATGATAAAGTCTCTGCTCTGACTCATGAAAGACAACAAGAAGCAGGTCATATAGACATACTTGAGTCAACACAGTAAAGCTGCAGGAAGCCAGCTTGACCAGGTCTCAGAGTTTGTATTATTCATTCAGCATTTCACTGAGTGGGCACACAGTGCCTTCCTCTTTTGAAAATCCTGGATATATTTCTGGTGTATTTCATCAAGTGTCACATAAAAAGGTTTTAATTTAATACCTATAGATCAAGGATTGGTAAACTATTTTAGTAAAAGACCAGTTAGTAAATACTTTATTTGCAGAAGAGTCTATGCCATAAATACTAAAATAGGACAGTGTAGCATGTTGGGCATATCTCTTTACCAATAGGAGTTAATTTACAAAAACAAGCAGCAGATCAGATTTAATCCATAAGCTGTAGTTTAAAAACCACCATTATAGACTGTTTCGAAATATATACATTTATAATCTGAAACGTTAAGAGCATGAAAACTACACTCAGACATCTTAGATTGAAATACCAACTCTGTCATTTTCTGTTTCTGTGATCTTGGGAAATTCATTCAATCCTTCTAAACCTCAGTTTTACATCTGTGAAATAGAGATAACAATAGTACCTATTTCATAGGGAAGTTATGAGGAATGAAATAAAAGTATTCATATGAACTATTTATTACAGTGACTGGCACATAGTAAGTGTCCTAAAATGAGTTATAATTTTTAAAATTTTCAATAGAAAAATAAATGAGTTCTTCTTTCCTCATTGTTAGAAAATGTTATACTAATTCATAATGAAACAGAAGAATGTTTATAGAATCCTGGCTTTAAGTTGTAAATATGCTACTAAAGAAAACAGACTACCCTAGCTGGTATTGCTTAGTTGGTTGAGCATTGTTCCATGCACTGAAAGGTCACTGGTTTGATTACTGGTAAGGGCACATGCCTGAATTGTGGGCTCAATCCCCAGTAGGGGACATGAAGGAGGCAGCCAATGGATGGTTCTCTCACTGATGTTTCCCTCTCTCTCCCTCTCCTTTACCCAGCTCTCTAAAAATTAATTTAAAAAACATTTTTTTAAAAAGCAAACAGAGTAATCCTGGACAAGTAAGTTTGCCTTTATGGAACTTTATTCTCTCCCCATAAAATGGAGAAAATGTTTTAGATTCTCTCTCATTCTCTCTCTCTCTCTCTCTCTCTCTCTCTCTCTCTCTCTCTCTCTCTCTCTCTCTCTTTCTCTCTTCAAAATTTTGGCAGCAAAACTACTTTCCCAAGTAAAATTGTACAGTACACACACACTACATTTGGAAGATGAAAGTGGAGCTTTTCTGATAAGGCTAAGAGAGAAAGAAAATGGGCAGGGCTTAGGAGACCAAGGGATCTGTTCAATTGTATGCCTACCCAACAAAATAATGTGGTTAACCCTGGTGCACCAGTAAGAAATTTAAATGGCCCTGAAAACACATTCATTTGAGAAGCACAGGAATAGAATGGGTTTAAGAGTCAAGATCAATTTTGTCACTAACCCATCTCTTTACTTATTCATTTACTCAATATTTTTAAATTTAACTGTGTATGGACAATCACAAGGAAATGGCTTTGGAATGGCTACAAAGATGAGGAAACTACTGGGATATCCATATTAGGGGGCAACACTATCTAGTATGAGAAGTGTGGGGTTTGGACTCAAAAAGACTAGGTTTGGATCCTGGCTGGCTCTTTCTCAACTATGACTTTGGGCAATTCACCTAAGTTCTCTGAACCTCTGTTTTATCATCTTTAAAACTGCAACAATATTAGTTTCATGAGTGCAATAATTGTGAGAATTAAATAAGCTGCCACTTCCATGAACATTTAACATAGTGCACAATACCTAGGGTGCCTTCTATTAACATTTCTTTCCTTCTCTTCTTTCTCACAGTGAAATGTAGTGACAGTGTCAGGTACCTGGTGAAAATAAAAAAATCTGCAGAAGGGCCCTAGCATGATTAGTTTACTTGCTTTACGTCAAGACCCTTTGATGAGCTTGTCTTAGCCATTCTTAAAAATAAGGCCTCTGGTGAATGATTCAGGAGTGCAGAGAACAAGAGATTGTCACCTATAGACCACACCTCTGAAGCTACTGATCTCCCTTTTCATTCCCCATCACCTCTGACCAGCAGGCTTCAGAAGGCTTTGAAAAGATTGATATATACTGCTGTGATGTGTGATTGCCCTGGGCTTGAACTCTGGTTCTTAATTCTATTTGCTGCTTTCTTTAGTACTGTAAGCATCTGACCTTCAAATCTTCAGAAGGCATGGAACATGTTTGCTTCCAGATTAAGTTGCCTCACAGGGCTCTAAAGACTTGCATTTACCTGCTTTATATTCTGGGTTAAGCAACCATTTATACTTTCATTAGAAGAAAAAGTTCTTGGCAAAATAAAAGTGTAAACTCCTAAAAAGAGATTTCTTTGTTAATGACTATACAAACTATGCTTGGATGCCTCCAATAATTGAGAGCTCACAATCTCTCAAGGCAACTTTGGGTGACACTGTTTTTTTTTTTTTAATATATTTTATTGATTTTTTACAGAGAGGAAGGGAGAGAGATAGAAAGTCAGAAACATCGATGAGAGAGAGACATCGATCAGCCGCCTCCTGCACGCCCTGCACTGGAGATGTGCCCCCAAGCAAGGTACATGCCCCTGACCGGAATCGAACCTGGGACCTCTCAGTCCGCAGGCGGACGCTCTATCCACTGAGCCAAACCGGTCTCAGTTGGGTGACACTGTTTTATATTAAACAAGCAAACATCAGCTTTCTCCTATCTTATATTCGGTGATTCCTTCTGCTACGAATTCAGGACTCCTCAGCAAAAATTTTAGCCAATGTTATCTCACTCATTTTAACAGGAAAAGAACCAACTCTCTTGTACAGTGTTTACTCCTCCTAGGCTTGTTCCCAAGATCTATCTATCTATCTATCTATCTATCTATCTATCTATCTATCATCTATCTCCTATCATCTATCTATCATGTCTATTTATCCAGTTATCTCTATATCTATCAATAGGTAGATATAGAGATAGATATAGATATACAGATATTTTTGTTCTTATACCAATACTTTTGTTTTCATTCTCAAGGAACTGTGGTAGAAAATGCCACAGTGGTTGCTGGCTTAATCACTGACTGGAAGAAGTGGTTATCTACATGATATGATTTAAGGGATTAAAAAAAATAAACCTCCCCTGCTTCCAGTAATGACAGTTTACTTTGGTAAAAGTAGACCCAGTAGTTAGTACTACACTACAATTCTTCCCATATGTGACATGGAATGGGCTATTTTACTTCTGTGGCCTCAGTCATCTCACTTGTGAAATGAGAGCTCTGTACTAGGAGGTGTTTGATGTCCTTTCCAACTCTCACATCCTATATTTCTGTGATTCAGACTTTTGGATTAGATCACATTAGCATCCAGAAAATACGTACAAATGTCTTTACACAACTACTCAGTGTTTGCAAGTTCACCATTTGGAAAAATGGGCTGTGTGCAGTTTCAAACTCTGGATCTCTATTAACAGGCAGAAAACATAGGTATTTTTACCATACAGTGACTCTTGCAGTAAATGAGAATATAATCAGAGCTCAGGTTATAACCCAAGCTGTAGTAGATAGGTCTCTTTTTTTAATTTTTATTAATTTTTTATGCATATCTCCCCATTACCCCCCTCCCTCCCAGGCATACCCCAACCCCCCAGTGTCTATGTTCATTGGTTATGCTTATTTGTATGCATACAAGTCCTTTGATTGATCTCTTATCTAGCTCACTTAACTTTAATCTTCCTGCTGTAATTTCACAGTCTGTTTGAAGCTTTACTGTCTCTGTATCTACCCTTTTTTTCATCAGATTATAATGTTCTTTATTATCCACAAATGAGTGAGATCATGTGATGCTTCTCCTTCACTGACTGGCTTAAACTAGTAGTTGATCTATTCCTTTGGCTACTTGTTATTTTGTTACAGTGGAAAGACAGTGGATTTGGAGGGGTGGTGAGTAAGCAGAATAATGCTTCCCCCAAAGATGTTCATGTTTTATTTCCCATAACCTGTTAAGATGTTACATTACATGACAAAAAAGAATTAAGATTATAGATAAAATCAAAGTTACTAATCAGCTGATTTTAAAATAATATTATTCTGAATCATTCAGTGGGCCCAATGTTATCATAATAATCCTTTCAGTTTGAGGAGTATGAAAGCACAGAAGGTCAAAGTGATGAAGTATGAGAAGAGTGCTGCTAGTTTTAAAGATGAAGGAAGGGAGCCAATGAGCCACGGAATTCAAGTCTCTAGAAATTGACCAAGATAAGTAAATGGATTGTCTTATACAGCCTCCAGGAGAAATGTAGCCCTGTTGACACCTTGATTTTATCCCAGTGAAACCCATTTTAGATTTAGAATTGTAAGATAATAAATATGTATAATTGTAAGCAACCATGGCTTTGCTAATTTGTTGCAACAGCAATAGGAAATGAATACAGTGGACAATAGACTTAACTCTGAGTCCTGCTATTGTTACATACTAGCTATATGATATTGAGCAGAGTTCTTTAACTCTCTAAGAATTAGAGTCCACATTTGTAAAATGAGGAAAGCCACCTTGCTTGATTACATCACAAGTAGCCCTAAAGATTAAATGTAAAGTAAAATAGTTCTGTACTCCAAAAACATCATAAGAAAAGTGGAAAGATCCCTAACTGGTTTGGCTCAGTGGTTAGAGCATAGTCCGTGGACTCAAGAGTCCCAGGTTTGATTCTGGTCAAGGGCATGTACCTTGGTTGTGGACACATCCCCAGTAGTGGTTGTGCAGGAGGCAGCTGATTGATGTTTCTCTCTCATCGATGTTTCTAACTCTCTCTCCCTCTCCCATTCTCTCTAAAAAATCAATAAAACATATTTAAAAAAAGAAAAGTGGAAAGATGAGCAATAGAACAATAGCTGCCACATATGTGAGATAATGAATTACTATTCAGAATATGCACTCAGTGGCCAGATTATTATGACCGCTCCATCAGTACTTCATTGGGTCACCTTTTTTCTTCAATCCTGTGGCAATTCTTCTTGGCATTGACTCCACAAGATATTGAAAGGTGATGTGAGGAATCTGACACGATGCCTGATGAATAGCACTGTCCAGTTCTGTGAGATTTGATGGTTGTGAAACCAGCTGACTGATGGCTCTTTTAACTTCATCCCACAAATGCTCAATTGGATTGAGATCTGTTGATTGTGGGGGCCACCTAAGCAAGGTAAAGTCTTCCTCATGTTCTTGAAACCACTCCTGCACAATACAAGCACTGTGGCATGAAAGAAGCCATCTCCATTGGGATACGCCATGAACATGATAGGGTGAACTTGATCAGCAATGATACTTAGGTTATGTTGTGCTATTCAAATGTTGTTCCACACGAATTAAAGGGCCTAAATCATGCCAGGAAAACATGGCCCAAGTCATAACACTGCCTCCAACAGCTAGAAGGATTGTACTCATGCATGTGGGGTGCATGCTTTCATGCTGTTTCCACCAAATTCTCACTCTGCCATCTGCATGATGCAACTGGAAACATGATTCATAGGACCACATGACTTTTTTCCAATGCTCAACTGTCCAATCCTTATGTTCCTGTGCGAATTAGAGACGTTTTATTTTGGTAACTGCAGACAGCAAATGTGTCCAAACAGGCCTTCGGCTTTCCATATCCCATATGATACAGTGTATGGCTAATTTGCCTACAAACATCAGGTGGTCACACACACACACACACACACACACACACACACACACATATTTAAAGTAAATGCATAAAAATGAATCCTAGATGTAAAATAATCACAAGAAGAGATGCTCAAACTCACCAGTAATCACAGAAGTGCAAATTGAAAATCAAAGTAACAAATGATATTATTTTCATAAGCTGTATATATACTGGTTCACATTCTTAAAATATTTCAAAAATTTATAAAAGTGCATGCAAATGTGTGAGGAAACAAGCCTTTTAATTATTGGTGGAACCATCATGGAGAATAATTTAATATCTACTAATATTTCAAAACCTTATGCCACAGCAATTCTTGCTCTTCAATATTCACCAAAGTTAACACAGATGGACAAGGGTGTTTATTGCAGCAGCATCTATTACAGCAATTATCTTAGACAAATAACTATATTATCACTATAGATTATTATGTAGCAGTTTAAAATGAAGCAACAATTAAGATAATTTCATTAAAGGATAGAAAAAGGTAGACATGTAATGAAGGAAGCATAGTAAAATGTTAATGGTAGAATCTAATTTGTGAGTATATGGATATTCTCTGTAAAATTCATTCAAGTTTGCTATATGTTTTATTTGTTCATAATAAAATACTGGGGGAAACATATGCTGATTAGATGAATAAAACAATAACAAAAACATAATGAGTCACATTTGTGTTACAAACATAAATGTATATTTACAACAAATGAGAGGAGATGTAGAATAATATAATACCACTTCTGTTAAAAATATGCTAATTTAACTGAATGCATTTTCTTTAGGTAAAACATGTATGTATTTGCACAACTATAAAACATATAAGACTGTATAAATTATATACTGTCATATAAGATATTCCATTTATGTAACACACACACACACACACACACATAAATAAAATCTAGCAGTAACCTAGAGGGTAGAAGACAGTGTATGTATACAGAATTGAGGTGATGGTCAAGGAGATATTTGCGTAATCTGTAATGCTTTAATATTATGCAAATTTTACATTATCAAAGGTAACTTTTAAAACTAAAAACAATATTTTAATATAAATAAATTTTATATATTCTCATTTTCCCCATTTAAGGCATAATCTATCTGTGGTAGGCATAAACTTTACTTACTGCTTTTTACCACAGAGTCTTCCCCAAAGAATCCCTTCTCTTCTTGGGGTTTAACACTTTGTCTCTAACCCTCAGAAAACTGAAGACTTCTCTTCATTTAACCCTTGCCAAACCTATGAAGTGATTAAATGTGAAGACTTGGGAGAGAGCCAAACTGGGATTGAACCTTTCTATTCCACTTCAATTCTCTGCTACTTCCTAGGTGTGGACTTTAGGTAGGTTAATTAAAACTCACTATGCTTCAGTTCTATTATGTATACTAGTACAATGGAGATAACAATACCTCACAGGACTGTTGTGAGGATTACATAACTAAAAATGTAGCAATTATACAGAATAGCTTCCAGCACATAAAAGATTCTCAGTAAAAATTTGCTAATATTACCTGTGAAATCTGCATAATTTGACTAATAATCCTGATTGTTATGTTTTAGTCAAAGGAAGTCACCATTTCTGCTCCTGTGAGTCATCTGAAAATAACTAGAGCCTAGTTTAGGAGTATAAACATTTTTTACCCCTCATACCTCACCTGAAATGCTCTTTCTGTCACTACTGATTCAAATTATTCCTATCCTTCAATGACAAGTTGAAATCCCACTTGCCCAGAAAGCCTTCTCTGTAGCTTTCAAGAATTTCTTCCTCCTCCAAATTCCTACAGCACTTTTAGTTGGTACCAAGCTTTTAGTCCAATAATGTTTTGTATCACTCTCTAATAATTTAGTATGGAAGTTTTGTCATAGGTGTGAGAGTAAGATATGTATCACCTCCCTTATTATCAGGACTGAACTATATGTCTCAGATTACCTATCCTTTCTAACTAATCCTGGCCATGGAAAGAAATGCAGTGGGCATTGCAGACACACAATGGTTTGATTGCCAAGCCATATGTAAATGAAACTGTGGAAGTTCTGTTTAAAATAAGATTTCTAGAGTAATTACTGGGATCTCTTAAAGTCTATCTTAATTTTCTGCACATAAGAAATATCTGTCGAATGGCTGCATCATGGAACATTAAAGATGGCACACACTACAAAAAGTATAAAGTGGAGTACTGTAATATGTTAATCTAATGAATGTTGACAATAGAATGGCTATCCTGGCAAAAGGCATAGTTTAAAGGGGAAGCAAATACTTTGTTTCAATTTTTTAAAACAAAAATTTCTACTGGAAATATTTTGATAGAGATTTTTTGGTAGAATTTACTACCAAAACTGAAATCACTACCAAAAAGAAGCTAACTTGTCCTGGGCTTCTTTTGGGGGATTTTGGGATACAGATTCAATCACTTTGCTTGTTATTAATTGAGTCACATTTTCAATATTTCATAATTCATTGTATTCTGGTACAAATTTATCCATTTCTCTAAATTATTTAATTTTTTGCATATAATTGCTCATAGTAGTAGTCTTATAATTAATTCTTTGTATTTCTGTGGTATTATTTGTAATGTCTCATTTTTCATTTATAATTTTATTATAAATGAAATTTATAAAATAAAAAATTTTGTCATCTCTTTTATATCCTTAGTATAGCTAAGGTTTGCCAATTTTGTATATCTTTTCATAGAGCAAACTCTTAAATTTATCAATATTCTCTATTGTCTTTCTAGTCTCTATTTCATTTATTTCTGCTCTAACTTTTATAATTTCCTTCCTTTCACTAAGTGAAAAAGCCATACAGAGAAATAAAAAAATGATATGATATCACTTATATGTAGATTTTTTAAAGCTGATTTTGTAGAAACAGTGAATAGGTGGTGGTTGCCAGGGCCTGCAGGAAGAAATCTATTGTACAGTATGGTGACTATAGTTAATATATGGTATTATATTCTTGAAAATTGCTGAGGACAGATCTTAAGTATTCTTACCACCAAAAAAAACAACAACAACAAAAAACAAGATTTAACTATGTTAATTACATAAGGTAATGGATGGATGGTTCAATTATCTTGATATTGGTAATGTTGAAATTCTGCAATGTATATCAAATTATCACCCTGTAAACTTTAAATATACACAATTATATTTGTCCATTATTTATTAAAAATGTTTATCTTTTTAAAATATGTTTTTATTGATTTTACAGAGAGAAGAAATGACATGGAGAGAGAAAAAACAAAGAGATAGAACTATCAAACATATGCCTCCAGCATGCCACCTACTGGGGACTAAGTCTTCAAACAGGTCATGAGCCATGACAGGGAATCAACCAGTGACCTCTCCATGCATGAGTCAATGCTCAACCAACTTAGCCACACCGGCCACGGCATATTAATAAAAATGTTATAAAGATGGTCTGTAAAACAAAAGAAAATATTTTTTTTATCAATAGGGGGATATTTCTGGAAATAAAGCTAATCCCTTGATATGTGATAATTTGATCTACAGAGGAAAGAAGGGAACTGTTTTCTGGTCTAAAATAGGAAGAGTCACTGGGTCAAATGGGAGTTCCATTTTTAATTTGGTATCATTTAAAGTATTATATAGGTCTCTTTCTTGCCCCATTGACCCCCTTCCACTTAGTTTTTTGAGGAAACTCCATACTGTTCTCCCCAGTGGCTGCACCAGTCCTGCATCCCCCCAGGACAAGCCCCCACCACCTCAGTGTCCATATCCATTGGTTATGCTAACATGTATACATACAAGACCTTTGGTTGATCTCTTACCCTACCCTCTCTTGCCTTCTCTCTGAGGTTGGACTGTCCAGTGTTTCTTTGTTTCATTATATCTTACAAATGAGAGATCATGTGATATTTATCATTCTCTGACTGGCTTACTTTGTTCCTTTTTTTCATAGCAGCATAGAATTCCATTGTGTAGATATACCACTGTTTTGTAATTCACTTATCTGCTAATTGGCACTTAGGCTGTTTCCAAATCTTAGCAATTGTAAATTGTGCTGCTATGAACATAAGAATGCATATGTCCTTTATGATTGGTGTTTCTAGCTTCTTGGGATATATTCCAAGAAGTGGGATTATTGGGTAGAATGGGAGTTCCATTTTTAATTTTTTGAGGAATCTCCATATTATTTTCCACAGTAGCTACACCAGTCTGCATTCCCACCAGCAGTGAAGAAGGGTTCCTTTTTCCCCACATCCTTTCCAGCACTTTTCATTTGTTGATATGTTGATGATAGCCATTCTGACAGGTGTGAGATGGTACCTCATTGTTGTTTTGATTTTCTTCTCTAAGATTATTAGTGACTTTGAACACATTTACATATGTCTCTTTGCCTTCTGTATGTCCTCTTTCAAAAAGTGTCTATTTAGGCCCTTTGCCCATTTTTTTTTATTGGATTGTCCATATTCCTTTTGTTAGGTGGTATGAATTCCCAGTAAATTTGATTAAATCCTGATTTCAGATAGCATTGGGAAATATGAACTCCCATGCAGTGACCTTTATTGTTGTTTTATTGATGATTTCTTTTGTACATGGAAAGGCCTAAAGACTCCATCAAAAAATTACTAGACCCTGCATGCTAAATTTCCTGATTGACTCTAATTGGAGTCGCCTGGATCTGGTTCTTACCAGTAAGAAACTTATGTCTAATTCTGTGGGCACCCCAGGGTCTCTGGAAGGCTGGACGCAGTGCTACTTCTGAGACCAGATCCCAGTGCACGACGGTGCCTGGTGATCCTCAGTTGGTTGTCATTGTCTTTGTTATTCTGTGTTATTATGGTCTGTCTCTGTCATTAGAATGGGTCAATCTGCTTCATGTTCTGTCTCTAGTCGCCTGCAATGTTTTTTGAAAAAAAATTTCAGGAATTCAAGCAGCGAGCAAGGGGGTAGAAACTGGACAGGAGAGCCACTGCCCAATGGCCTTTTGGTCTCCAGTGAATGGACCCGGTTTGGGCCCAGGAGAGCTGGACAGGCCTCTGGGAGAAAATATAAGTGTGAGAGTCTGTGTGAAAGATAGTGCAAACCTTGTTTTAGGGAAAAGACAGTAGATAACTTTTAATTGCTTTACCTTGATTTATAATTTGCTGTATTAGTTTAAAATTTTGGAATTCTAGGGTTAATTTAACGGTATAAAATTTGTGAAGATTGCCAATCCAGAGAAGTTTAATTAATTTTATATACATATCTCCCCATTACACCCCCTCCCTCCCAGGCATACCCCAACCCCCCAGTGTCTATGTTCATTGGTTATGCTTATATGCATTCATACAAGTCCTTTGATTGATCTCTTATCTAACTCACCTAACTTTAATCTTCCTGCTGTAATTTCACAGTCTGTTTGAAGCTTTACTGTCTCTGTATCTATCCTTTTGTTCATCAATATATAATGTTCTTTATTATCCACCAATGAGTGAGATCATGTGATGCTTCTCCTTCATTGACTGGCTTATTTCACTAAGCATAAGGCTCTCCAGTTCCAACCAGGTTGCTGCAAATGTTAAGAATTCCTTCTTTTTAATGGCAGCATAGCATTCCATTGTGTAGATGTACCACAGCTTTCTGATCCACTCATCTGTTGACAGGCACCTAGGCTGTTTCTAAATTGTAGCTATTGTAAATTGTGCTGCTATGAACATAGGGGTGCATAAATCCTTTCTGATTGGTGTTTGTAATTTCTTAGGAAAAATTCCTAAGAGTGGGATTACAGGGTCAAATGGGAGATCCATTTTTAGTTTTTCGAGGAGACTCCATACTGTTCTCCACAGTGGCTGCTCTAGTCTGCATGCCCACCAACAATGCACAAGGGTTCCTTTTTCTCCGCATCCTCGCCAACACTTGTCCTTTGTTGATTTGTTGATTGCCATTCTGACAGGTGTAAGATGGTAGGTATCACATTGTCATTTTTATTTGCATCTGTCGGATGATTAATGACTTTGAACATGTTTTCATGTGTCTCTTGGCCTTCCTTCTGTCGTCTTTTCAAAAGTTTCTATTTAGGTCTGTTGCCCATTTTTTTAATTGGATCGTTCATCTTCCTTTTATCAAGTTGTATAAGTTGGATGTAGATTTTGGAGATTAAACCTTTATCAGTGATCACATTTGCAAATATATTCTCCCATACAGTGATCTTTCTCTTTGTTTTGTTGATGGTTACTTTTGCTGTGCAAAAGCTTTTTATTTTGATGTAGTCCTATTTGTTTATTTTTTTCTTTAGTTTCCATTGCCCTTTGAACAGTATCAGAGAAGAAGTTCTTTTGGCATATACCTGAGATTGTGCTGCCTGTGGATTCCTCAAGTATTTTTATGGTTTCCCTTCTAATGTTTAAGTCCTGTATCCATTTTGAGTTTATTTTTGTATTTGGTGTAAGTTGGTGGTCCAGTTTCGTTTTTTTGCATGTATCCTTCCAATTTTCCCAACACCATTTATTGAAGAGGCTATCTTGGCTCCATTGAGTGTTCATGCCTCCTTTGTCAAATATTCGTTGAGCATAGTGGTTTGGGTGGATATCTGGGTTCTCTATTCTATTCCATTGGTGTATATGTCTGTTCTTGTGCCAGTACCAGGCTGTTTTGAGAACAGTTGCTTTGTAGTATAGCTTGGAATCTGATATTGAGATCCCACCTACTTTATTCTTCTTTCTTAGAATTGCTGTAGCTATTCGTGATCTTTTTTTGTTCCATATGAATCTATGAAGAATTTTTTCTAGGTCTGTGAAATAAGTCGTTGGTATTTCAATGGGTAGTGTGTTGAATCTTTAGATTGGGTAGTATGGACATTTTAATGATGTTGATTCTCCCAATCCATGAGCATGGTATGCTCTTCCATCTGTTAACATCTTCCTCTATCTCTTTTTTTCAGTGTCCTGTAGTTTTCTGCATATAGGTCTTTTACCTCTTTAGTTAGATTTATTCCTAGGTATCTTAATTTTTTTGGTGCGATGGTAAAAGGGATTGCTTTGTTAGTCTCTCTTTCTATAATTTCACTATTATTGTATAGAAATGCCACAGACTTATTAGCATTAATTTTGTATCCTGCTACATTGCCGAATTCATTAATTAAGTCAATTAGTTTTGAAATGGAGTCCTTTGCATTTTTTATGTACAATATCATGTCATCTGCAAATAAGGACAGCTTTACTTCTTCTTTTCCAATTTGAATGCATTTTATTTCTTCTTCTTGTCTAATTGCAATGGTTAATACTACCAGTACTATGTCAAATAGGAGAGGTGAGAGTGGGCATCCCTGTCTTGATCCTGTTATTAAGGAAAATGGTTTTAGTTTTTGCCCATTGAGTATGGTGTTAGCTGTGGGTTTAACATATATGGCTTTTATGATGTTGAGGTATGATCCTTCTATTTCCACTTTGCTGAGAGTTTTTATCAGGAAAGGATGTTGGATTTTTGTAAAATGCTTTTTCTGCATCAATTGATATGACTGTGATTTTATCTCTCAATTTGTTTATGTGATGTATCACATTTATTGATTTGCAGAGATTGTACCATCCCTGCATTCCTGGGATGAATCCTGCTTGGTCATGGTGTATGATCTTTCTGATGTACTGCTGGATCCGATGTGCTAGAATTTTGTTGAGGATTTTGTCATCTATGTTCATGAGAGATATTGGCCTATAATTCTCTTTCATTGTGTTGTCTTTATCTGGTTTTGGTATTAGGGTGATGCTGGCTTCATAGAAGGTGTTTGGAAGTGTTCCTTCTTCTTGAATGTTTTTGAATAGTATGCGGAGGATAGGTTTTAATTCTTCCTTGAATGTTTGGTATAACTCTCCTGTGTAGCCATCTGGTCCCGGGCTTTTATTTGCTGGAAGCTTTTTGATGACTGCTTCAATTTCTTCCTTAGTTATTGGACTATTGACACGTTAGGCTTCCTCCTCATTGAGTTTTGGGAGGTTATATTTTTCTAGGAAAATGTCCATTTCTTGAAGGTTGTCCAATTTGTTAGAATAGAGTTGTTCATAGTATTTTTTAACAATCCTTTGTATTTCAGCGGGGTCTGTTGTTATTTCTCCTCGTTCATTTCTGATTTTGTTTATTTGGGTCTTCTCTCTTTGCTTCTTGGTGAGCCTGGCTAGAGGTCCATCGATCTTGTTTATCTTTTCAAAGAACCAGCACTTTGTTTTGTTGATCTTTTGAATTGTTTCTTTGGTCTCCAAGTTGTTTATCTTCTCTCTGATCTTCACTATTTCCTTCCTTCTGTTTACACTGGACTTTTCTTGTTGCTCTCGTTCTAGCTCTTTGAGTTGTAGGTTTAGGTAATTTATTACCATTGTTTCCTGTTTTTTTTTTAATTTATTTTTATTTTTTTATTTTTTTTGCAGTAGGCTTGTAGGGCTATGAACTTCCCTCTCAAGACAGCATTCACTGTGTCCCATAAATTTTGTATTGTTCTGTTGTCATTGTCATTTATTGCCATGATGTTTTTTATTCCTTTCTCTATCTCTCTGCTTATCCAGTCGTAGTTTAATAGCATGCTGTTTAGTCTCCAGGTGTTTGATTTATTTCTATTATTTTTATTATAGTTGATTTCCAGTTTTATGCCATTGTGGTCTGAGAAAATGATTGATATGATTCCTATCTTCTTGAATTTGAAGAGACTCTTCTTATGACCCAACATATGATCTATCTTTGAAAATGACCCTTGTGCACTGGAGAAGAATGTATATTCTGTGGCTTTGGGGTGAAATGTTCTGAAGATGTCAATTAATTCCATCTGGTCTAATGAGTTATTTAGGATTGATGTTTCTTTGATGATTTTTTGTTTAGAGGATTTGCCAATGGTGAGAGTGGGGTATTAAAGTCTCCTACTATGATTGTATTGCTGTCAATCTCTCTCTTAATATCCTCCAAGAGTTTTTTATGTATTTAGGTGCTCCTATATTGGGTTCATATATGTTTACCAGAGTTATTTCTTCTTGTTGGATTGTTCCCTTTAGTATTATGAAGTGGCCTTCCTTATCTCTTGTTATGTCCTTCACTCTAGATCTAATTTGTCAGATAGAAGTATTGCAACCCCAGCTTTTTTTTCATTTCCATTTGCCTTAAATATCATGTTCCATCCCTTCACCCTCAATCTGTGTACATCTCTTTTCCTGAGGTGGGTTTCTTGCAGACAGCAGATATATAGATCATATTTTCTTATACAATCTGTTAACCTATGTCTTTTGATTGGAGCATTTAATCTGTTTACATTTAAAGTTATTATTGATAAGTACTTATCTGTTGCCATTTTTAGTCCTTACCCCCGAGTTTCTTCTTTGCTTCCTCTTTCTTTTTATTACAGCAGAGCCTTTAACATTTCTTGCATTGCTGGTTCACTGGTAGTATATTCCCTTAGTCGTTTTTTGTCTGTGAAGCTTTTGATTTCACCTTCAATTTTAATTGAGAGTCTTGCAGGGTTCAGTATTCTTGGATTCAGACCCTTCCTTTGCATGACTTTGTGTATTTCATTCCATTCCCTTTTGGCCTGATGAGTTTTTGTTGAGAAGTCAGTAGCTAGTCTAATGGGGTTCCTTTGTAGGTAACTTTCTGTTTCTCTCTGGCTGCTTTTCAGATTCTTACTTTGACGTCGGTGTTTGCCAATTTAATTATAATGTGCCTTGGTGTCGCTTTGTTGGTGTTCATTTTGCTTGGGACTCTGTGAGCTTCTTGGATTTGCGTGGGTTTTTTCTTTCCTGTTTTGGGGAAATTTTATGTCATTATTTCTTCAAACACTTTCTCTAATCCTTGTTTAGTTCCCCTCTTTCTGGGACCCCAATTATGCGGATGTTGTTTTGTTTCATGTCATCCCAAAGTTCCCTTAAACTCTCCTCTTGCTTTTTAACTTTTTTTTTTCTAGATGCTGCTGTACTTGGGTATTTTTTCCTACCATGTCTTCTTGCTCACTGCTGCAGTGTTCTGCTTCTTCTAGTCTACTCTTGATGCTTTCTATTGAGTTATTTATAGCAGTGATGTCATTTTTCATTACTTCTTGTTTATCGTGCACCTCATCTAGTTTCTTCTGCATTTCTTCTTGCTGCTTCTTCATCTCCTCTTGGGTCTTCTTCATTTCCTCTTGGCTCTTACTCAGATTGTAGATTTTGTCTTTCATTCTTTTCATCCATCTTATGATCATTTCTCTGAATTCTTTCTCTAGCAGGCTTATTTCTGCTTCTATTTTGTTTACTTCCTTTTCTGGTGAAACCTGCCTTTTTGTCTTATGTGGGCTGTTTCTGCCTATGGTCTTTCTTCTCCGGGTGTCTGGTTATGTATTTCTCTCTCCTACGTTGATTGAAAGGCACAAACTACAACACGACCAGGTACAGCACACATGGCACTGAGTAGAAATGTATTCAAGATGTTAATAATCACAAATAAGGTGACCACCAAGGAAGAACAAATTAGGGGTAAATAGAGAAAGAAGAAGAGGAAAATTAGTAAAAAAAGAAAAGAAAGAAATGCCAAAATCAAATAGGGAGAGCGAGAAAAAAAGGTAAATAAATAAATAAAATAAGAAAATAAAAAGGAGAAGAATGAGAAGGAAAGAGGAAGAGAAAACAGTCAGGGAGAAAAGAAAGTGTATATGAGAAAAGGGGAAGAAAATATAGATGTCAGGAGACAACTCCAATAGAACAATCACTAATCCCAATAAAGGCCAGCAACCAGTACCTAAAGATTAATGTAAACTGCAAATAGCAACTGGTATCGAGGGAGGTGAGGGAAAAGAGAGGTAGAAAACAAAGCAAGCAAAAAGCAAAATAAAACAAGTAGAATAAACAAAAACAATCTCACAAAAAATTTCAAAAAATCTATATAATCACTTTTCAGGCAAATAACAACAAAAGGACATAGAGAAAAAACAACTTGTTGGCTAGTGAAGACAAGAAGAGAGAGGTTTGTGTGGACTTGTAGTAAGGGGTTTGAAATTAGATATATAAATGGGGTGAAATTTTAACCAGGTAAAGAGAAAGAATAGGGAGAATCTAAAGTTGGAAAAGGGAAAGAGAAACAAGACAACAAAATGGGGAAAGTTAGGAGGAAAGTGTTGGCATAAAGGTAGAGTTGAGTTGGAGTAAAATTATGCTAAAGGAAAGATGAAAATAGAATGTAGAACTCTA
>PVJN01002408.1:0-118645 GCA_004026805.1 Lasiurus borealis | reverse complement strand
TAATTCTTAGGGGGAAAGGGGTGAAGGGCGTACAGGGAGAGACTGGACAAAAATCATACACCTATGGAGGAGATCAATGGGAGGGAGCTAAGGGCAGAGGGAGGGTGGGAGCTGGGTGGAGGGGTGCTATAGAGGGGAAAAAAAGAGAAACAAATGTAATAATCTGAATAATAAAGATTTAATTTAAAAAAAAAATAAATAAATTTCATTAGCTTGTATAATGAGAAAAAAAAAATGACACTTGCTTTTTTCCAAAAAGATAAAATAGTAGTAGTAATAATACTAGTTGAAAACAAAAATGTAATAATTAAAAAGGTAAAATCAATTGAGGAGGAAAGAAAAAAAATAGTTTTTTAATTAAAATATGCAAAAATGAAAAATAAAATAAAATAAAAACTAAAAAAAAGAAAAAAAAATAGAATGGTCATTCGCTTCAACTATTGTTCTGCTTGGTACTCCTGTTTCCCAATAGAGAGGGTATTGCAGTTCCTTTTGTTCCACTGCTGGTGTTTTAATCTTTTTATTCTTTTGTGGTTATGGGAGAGTCAATTTTTGTGTTATCCACTGGGTGGCAGTGTTTCGGAATTGACTTCTGAGACTAAACACAGGACCCCTCTAGCCTGTGCTTAGATCCTGCTTACTCTGTGGTACTCAATACTGGTTTGTGGGGGTGGGTTGCCTCAGAGCTGATTCTCTAATGGTTATTCTGCTCTCCAATCTCCAGGTTCCAGAAAAACAACTTTCCCCTGCAGTCTCTCAGGATGTCCCCAATTGCGTGATCCTATGTATTGGGCTTAGCAATGAGAAGCAGGGTCTGAAGAGGAAAGAGTGCTGTCTGTGCTATCCCGTTTCCCTGCTCCTGTTCAGCAGTTGGGACACCTTAATAACTCTAAGGCTGTCCTTCTGCCTCAGATTAAAATGGGTTGTTTTCTGGAGCTCCCCTCTGTTAATAGCTCTGAGAGACCCATTCCACATTTAGAGATCATGCCTTGCCCCACCTCCGCGGATTTCTCTTTAGAGCAGCTTTCCTCCAGTCCAGTTCCCACAGTGTGTGCATCTCTGTTCTGCGGGACCAGAGACCTCACCTTATGCCAGGTGAAATCTGACCTTTCCGTGTGGTGTGTGGAGCTCCTCTGAGTCCGAGTGTTTGCGGCAATTGGAGAGTGGTGTTCTGGGTCCCCCGGCTGTTAGATGGGTGCTGCAGCTAGCTTTTCAGACCACCGTAGACATCCACTTCCCCCTGAAAGATGGCGTGGTCTCCACGTTCACACTGGTGGCTCTGGGAGACAAAAGCCCTGTGGCGGTGGGGCTGCCTGGTCAGGGGAGCCCTGTCCAGCAATCCCCCACCTTCTCCTGGAGGATAACTGTCTTCTAATTTGCCAACAAACAATCCCAGTGTGACCCTCAGCTGTTCTCACTGTCTGCTCAACAACAAGAGTCTGGACAGGTTCATCTTTTCCGCCACCATTTTTTTCTCTCCACGAGTTCCATTTTTAGATTTTTTCGGAAACTTCATATTGTTCTCCATAGTGACTGCACCAGTCTACATTCCTACCAGCAGTGCAAGAGGGTTCCTTTTTCTCCGCATCCTCACCAGCACTTGTCCTTTGTTGATTTGTTGATGCTAGCTATTCTGACAGGTGTGAGAAGATACCACATTGTTGTTTTGATTTGCATCTCTTGGAGAATTAGGGCTTTGAGCATGTTTTCATATGTCTCTTGGCCTTCATTCTGTCATCTTTCAAAATGTTTCTAATTAGGTTAATTGCCCATTTTGTTTTCATTGGATCATTTATCTTCTTTGTATCAAGTGTATGAGTTCCCTGTAAATGTTGGAGTTTAAACCTTTATCAATGATATTATTTGCAAATATGTCCTCCAATTCAGTGGGCTTTCTTGTTGTTTTGTTGATGGTTTCTTTTGCTGTGCAAAAGCTTTTTATTTTGATGTAGTTCCATTTGTTTATTTTTCATTTAATACCAAAACCAGATAAAGACAACACAATGAAAGAGAATTATAGGCCAATATCTCTCATGAACATAGATGCCAAAGGTGTTGGATTTTGTTAAATGCTTTTTCTGCATCAATTGATATGACTATGTGATTTTTATCTCTCAATTTGTTTATGTGATGTATCACATCTATTGATTTACGGATATTGTACCATCCCTGCATTCCAGGGATGAATCCTACTTGGTCATGGTATATGATCTTTCTGAGTCTGCGTGTCTGTCCTGATTGGAGAGCAGTGTTCTGGGTCTCTGGCTGTTTGGTGAGTACTGTAGCTGCAGCTTTCAGACCGCCACAAACATCCACAGCCCTCTGCAAGATGGTGCAGTCTCCGTGTTCGCACTGGTGACTCCAGCAGGCAAAAACCCCGTGGCAGTGGGGCTGCCTGGTCAGGAGAGGCCCATCCAGCAGTTTCCCACCTTCTCCTGGAGAATAAATGATGCTTAACCTGCCAACAAACACTCCCAGTGCCACTCTCAGCTGCTCTCTCTCCCTCTGCCCAGCGACCAAGCTCCAGACACGTCCGTCTATTCCGCTGCCATTTTTCCTCTCCTCATCCATTTCTTCTTGATTCTTACATAAGTTGTTGATTTTTTCCTCCATCCAGTTTATGAACTGTATGACTCATATTCTGATTTTTTTTTTCTGACATATTGCTTGCCTCTGTTTTACTTAGCTGCTGTTCTGGTGATTCCTCCTTTTCTTTTCTTTGGAAGTTTCTTTGTCTACCAATTCTGATCAAGATGACGAGTCATGCAGGAGCTGCTCTTTGGGTGGCAATGGCTCCTCAGGCTGCAGTTGCTCCTCAGGTGGTCACTGAAGTGCTATTTCTCAGTTGGCAGTGGCTCCTCTGGTGGTTGCTGTTCGCAGCAGTGGAATCTCCTCTGGCTGGTGGAGGAGGCTGCTCACATAACTGCTGTTCTTTGGATGGGGATGGGCTGCTCACGTGGCTGCTGCTCTTTGGATCAGGGCTGGCTGCATGCTGCTGCTATTCCTCAGATGGGGTGGGTTGGTCATGAGGTTGCTGCTTCTTGGACAGTGGCAGGTTGCTTGCCAGGCTGGTGCTCCTCATACAAGTGCAGACTCCTCATGCAGCTGCTGCTCCTTGGATGGGGGATGGGATAATTGCATGGCTGCTGCTCCTCAGGTAAGAGTGAGCAGCATGTGCAGCTGCTGCTCCTTGGACGGGTTGGGCTGCTCACCCAGCTACTGCTTGTTGGACAGGTGCAGGCTGCGTGTAATTACTGCTCCTCAGACCCGTGCAGGCTGCACAGGGCTGCTGCTCCTCGGTTGTGGGAAGTCTGCTTGGGCAGCTGCTACTCCTCGAATGGAGGTGGGCTGCTTTCAATGCTGCTGTTTCTCGTACAGGGGCAGGTTGTTCACACAGCTGCTGCTTCTCAGGTGGGGACAGGCTGCTTGTGTGGATGCTGCTCCTTGGACAGGTGCAGGGTGTGAGCTGTGGCAGCTGCTGCTCCTCAGATGGGGGCAGGCTGTGGGAGGCTTCTGCTCCTCAATCGCAGGCCGGCTGCTCCTGCAGTTTCTGCTCCTCAGATGGGGTAGGCTGCTTGTGTCGTTTATGCTCCTTGGACAGGGGAGTGGGCCACTTACACAGTTGCTGCTCCTGAAACAGGAGTGGGCTGCTCACATGTCTGCTTCTCACATGGTTTCAGTGCCCTGGGCTTTTTCCAGGGATTCTGTGCCCTTTCTAGCTGCCAACTGTCTCACCCACTGAGTATCCTTCACCAGTTCAGGTTGGATGTTATTTGTTTCACCTGTTCATTCTATCTGCTCTGGGACAAGGCTTGGGACATGTCTGTCTATTTTACCACCATGTTATCTCCCGTACTACCCACAGACAGGTCTGGAACACAAAATCAGCAGCTGGGCTCACCATTGCACTGGGTCCGCAGTTGGTAATTGGGAATGGACAGAGCATCTGGGTCATTGGGGCCTCGTAGAGATGGGTCTTATCTCAGAATGAGGAAACCCAGTTGTCCTGGGCAGTCAGCATTTCTATATGTTGCAGAATACCAGCAGTCCTCCTCAGACTTTCTCCTCTTTCTAATCTTCTCTCCCAACCTCACCAAGAAGTACAGCAAAAGGCCATCTTCAGTTAATTTTGGTTGTTGTTAATATGAGATTTTTTGGACTGGAACAGGCGGTATTCCCTTGGGCAGGATGATTCCCTGGATTCTTTGTCCATAGCAGTCAAAGAATGAATCCGCAGCCAAAAGATGGAGATGGTATAGCTAAGGTGGTACAGACTCCCACATGGGGAAGGGGAACGAATCTCACAGCACAAATTTCACAGCAAAATCCATAGCAGTCAAAGAATGAATCCGCAGCCAAAAGATGGAGTTGGTATAGCTAAGGTGGTACAGACTCTCACATGGGGAGTGGGACAGAGTCATTGGTAATATGCTTTTAGAAAGTTAGCTATTTCTTCCAGATTATTGAAATTTTAGGCATATGATTGTTCATGGTATCCTTTAATAGTTCTTTGTATTTCTGTAGTGTCAGTTATATCTTCTCTGATTTTATTTGTGCTCTCTTTTTCTATTGATTCCTTTCTATTTATTTATTTATTTTATTTTTTTGTATCTTTTATAGGGTTTTGGTTTGTTGTTATCATAAGGTTTACATATATTATTTTTATCTATGCAGTCTATTTTGAGTTGAGAGGAGTCACTTATTGATAGGTTCATTGCTGGGAGATTTTCTGCTACATCTGGAAGTTTGAATAAATTCTAAAAGAACTACACTTTTAACCCCCTATATGCTTTATATTTATAATGCTATGTTTTAGATCTTTTTGTTTGTGTATATTGTGATTATGGTAGTTTGAATTAAGTTGGTACTGCCTTATATTTAAATTTCTTGTTTTCCTTTAGAAATAGAACTATACATTTGAAGTACTTTAACTTTTAGACAGTGTTCTACTATGCCAAAACATTATGTCTACTTACCTGCGACTTTATTTAAATCTAATTGAAATATTAGGTCACTTATTGATGGGTTCATTGCTGGAAGATTTTCTGCTCCATCTGGAAGTTCTGAGGCTGCTTCATTGTTAACTGGAATAATAATAGATTTCCATATTAGTTCATTTATAATTAACATTTTGTTTGAAATAAAATCCATTTACATTTAATTAATTAGAGATATTTTATCTTTAATAAACAAACAAACAAGCATTTATATCTATTCACTCTCTCATAGTACCTGCCAAGTCCATGAACCTGGGGTTTTAAACTATATAAATAGTAGCAGAGTCTCATTTGGATAGACAATTTTGCTTAAAATTTAAAAATGGAATGCCTTTGTGGCTAAGAGAGTGAATAGTATTTTTATAGCTAGAACAAAATATGTTATGGGAATTTGGAAGGTTAAATGGGTAAAAATAAAACTTCAATTTGTATACAGTAACAAAACAAGCATTACTCAATTATTAATTGGAATAATTTTTGAAGTTTTTGTTGGCTTCTAAAGTTGAAATGACTGACATCAATAAACAAATCCAAGAATGTATTTAAAAATACTTATCTATTAAATTGACTGGGTTGACATTGGTCAATATGAACATACAGGTTTTAGGTGTGAGTTCTGTGTTATAAGATCTGTATATTTTAATGGAAGGACTAATCATATCTTCTCTTTCTCTCTCCCCCTGTCTCCAATACAGACAGGCACAAATGCACACACACACATATACTCAGCCATATATATATATATATATATATATATATATACATATACACAAGCATACAAATATGCACAAATATATTTTCACACACATGTACACACATACACACTGTTTTTACCTTCATCTTTAGGCAACAAGATGAGACATAATTATGTTGATACAACTGCCACAATAAATGAATTACTAGATCATAACTGTATCAGAAGATTCAAGAAACTACATTAGAATTGTTATTTTCCATCAGGCAGGCTCTTATGGCATCCTCAGGGTCACTAATCAATGGGGACTAAGGGATGAGCCATGGGTGCCTTTTAGATAGAATGGACAATGGACCATATCCAAGTGACTCTTCCTGTCTTTCTGAATTGCAAGAAAGGTCTTCTGTTGTCATCTGTTTTATTTTTTTATTTTGATTGTTGAAAGTATTACAAATGTCTTCCATATCCCCCCAACTTTGCTCACTTCCACCTTGCTCCCACCCTATTGAGATCTTTACTTTAACTTATAATAAACATTTTAAACTTTTAAAATTAAATTTATTTGAGTGGCAAATGTTAAGGTTATATAGGTTTCAAGTATACAATTATATGATACAACATATGTGTATTTCATTGTGTGCCCACTACTCAAAGTCAAATATTCTGTCACCCATATATTTAATCCGCTTTACCTTTTACCATTCCCCATTCCCTTTCCCTCTTATAACCACCATACTATTGTCTGTGTCTATGAGTTTTTTGTTTATTTTCTTGCTTGTTCATTTGCTGTTTTCAGTTTTATTTAACCTTATTTACAATTTAACATGCTAAAATTTCAATTTAATATAAATGTATAATAATTTCAAGCTTACTAAATAGTTTTATATGCTCAATAATATACTAAGGGCTTTTCAAATATTCACTTGCTTAACCCTCATAAAGATTTTAGAAAGTATTTTATTCCCATAAATAGAGATGATAAATATTTTAGAAGTTCATATAGTTATTAAGTGTAAATCTTAAAATGAATTTTATGTTTTAAATTCCAAAACCTATTCTCAAGCTAGTAAATTCAAGATTACTGGGAATAATCATGTAATGTGAGTGAAATAAACCTGGCGATATTTAGAGTGGCATGAGTGGCGGAAGTGAAATGGAGAGTATATATTTTATGTAAAGATTTTGCTCTCTGATAGTTACAATTGCAGGCTTGATATTCCTGAGTCATCTAAATTTTCAAGAGAAATTAGAAATGTAGATATCTACAAGGATTTTCAAGACTTTTAAATATTTGCAAGTAATTTAAAAGTATTAAGAATGTTTATAGGATAAAACAAATTATCATCTACTGTCACTTAAGAATTACCTAACTTTAGAAAAAGATTAACTATTTAACACATAGGTGGGATCTTAGAAGCACTTGCTAGA
Organism: Lasiurus borealis; assembly: GCA_004026805.1. NCBI lineage: Eukaryota > Metazoa > Chordata > Mammalia > Chiroptera > Vespertilionidae > Lasiurus > Lasiurus borealis. The sequence continues at coordinate 111,526 of PVJN01002408.1, read as the reverse complement.
TTATATTCCTTTGCAAAGCATTATCATTTACTCACCAATATATATATATGTATTTCTTAGAAACAGAAAAATAAGTTTTTAAATCTGGATAAAATTGTTACTTTCAAAAGAAAATAATGTAAACAAAATATGCCAGAGAAAATAAAAAGAGCAATTAAAAATTTCACCTTTTATCCCCTGTATGCCCTTTACCATCTCCCCCCATCCCCTTCACCTCTGCAATCACTACACTGTTGTTCATGTTCAGGAGAACTCTCTCATTTTTTGCTCAATTCCTTCACTCTGCAATACTCACATCTCTGGAGCTTTCTGTCTGTTTTCTATGAGTCTGTCTTTATTTTGCTGTTTAGTTCAGTTCATTAAATTCTACATATGAGTGAAATCATATGGTATTAGTATTTCTTTGACTGGCTTATGTCACTTAGCATGATGTTCTCCATCCATGCCATCCTAAAGTGTAAAATATTCTTCCTTTTTACAGCAGAGTAGTATTCCATTGTATAAATGTACCACCGTTTTTTAAACCACTCATCTACTGATGGACATTTGGGCTGTTTCCAAATCTTGGTTATTGTCAATATTACTGCAATGAAATTAGGGTTATATATATTCTTTCAAAGTAGTGTTTCAGGTTTCTTGGGATAAAGTCCCAGAAGAGGAGTCACTGGGTCATAAGGCAATGGAAAAAATAAAACTAAATTAAATTAAAAATAAAAAGTTAATATGTAAAAAAAAAAAAATAATTCAATTTACTTAATAACATTTTTAAAAGTGCCAGGCTCAGATATTTCTTTTTGTAGTTGTAATATTTCTTAATTCCCACCTGAGGATTTTTTTTTGTTTGTTTTTTAAAGAGAGTGGAAGGGAGGGAAAAGAGGGAGTGACAAACATCAACCTGAGAAAGATACATCAATTGGTTGCCTCCTGCACACAGCCTCTGACAGGGGCAGGGATCAAACCTGCAACTGAGGTACTTGCCCTTGACCAGGAATTGAATCCGAGACCCTTTGGTTCTTGGACTAATATTCTAACCACTGAGCAACCTGGCCAGGGTCTTAATTAAATCCCATGCTATAACACATAAAAGGGAATTTTTAAAATTTAATTTATAATAGTAATTACAAAGATATTGACCTTGATAGAGATACATATGGTAAAACTGAAAGAAAAAAAAAAGCATTTCAAATATAAATAGAATAGAATTGCAAACATGGTGGCAGGCAGTTTGAACTGAGGGTGAGTGTATGAGTGTGTGAGATAGAGTGAATGTGGAAGGATATCTGTTTGTGGAGGGGAAGTTAGAGTGGCAATTTGGGTACTCCAGGTGGAGGAACCACCACTGCAGCATGCTGCTCTTCTGGGCACTTCTCTCCACTACAGGGGAGGGTGCATCACTTTGAGGGAACCTCAGGGTGTTCCATGGGGTAAACTATGGGAAGTGATCCTCCTCTAAGCCACAGATAGACACTAACAGTCCAATGGCTGAGACCTAAAGTCCCTGGGCTTTAAAAGATCAGTCACACCAGCTTACCTAGCTTGAACTGTGCACCTTGGAGGACCAACTGGATGATTCAACCTGCAGTGTGTGGGGCCTGCCTTGCTATATTGGCAAATGGGGAGCCCAACCTGACTCCTCCTTGGCAGTGGAGGGCCCAACTTGCTCAAACACCTCAGTGAGCAGAGCTAGCAACCAGCTGGCCTTAACTCCTCCACAGGGAAGAGACCCCACCTCATCAGTAGCACAGTGCTCAGTCTGCCTCAGCCCCTCAGTGAGCAGAGCAACCAGCCAATTTGCCCCCTGAACCAGAGAAACAGTGCCCAGATTATTCCCCCTCCCAAAATCAAAGCACCTGGTCCACCCCACCAACCTCTCAAGAGTCCAGCCTGGACACAGGTGCCTGCTTCCCAGAACTAGTACACCTCATCTGGTGTTCCTGGACAACTGTCCCCACTATCTTAACATGGTGTACCCAGCCATGATACCATGACACAAGATCCCCAAGATGCATGTACTTGTTATCGTGACACATTGTGAGGCATCAAACAGCCTCGTAGCCTGACACTGCCCAGTATAGGTGACATGACCTCACCTCCCCAATACTCTGACATGACACAGAGACCTCAGGAGCCTAACCCAGTGCCACCAAAAGATCAGATGCACCACTGAAAATAGGTATGACCGGTCACCTCTGAACACACAGACCTGCTGCCTTACCTGGTCTCCAGACTACTAGATTATGCAAATGGGAAAACAAAAAGACAACCACCAAATAAAAGAAAAAAGAGGAATCTCCAGAAAAGGAACTCAATGAAACAAAGGCAAGCAATTTATCAGAGAAAAAATTCAAAATAATGTATATAAGGATGCTCAACATCTGAGTGACAATTATAAGAAACTTAATGAAAATTATAACAACAGACTAGAATAAGCTGAGGACCAATTCAGTAAGTTAAAATACAAGGTAGAATAAAAAACCAAATGAGAGAAGCAATTGTTGGGGAGAGAGTTAAAAAGCAAGAGGAGAGTTTAAGGGAATTTTGAAACATGAAACAAAACAATCTTATCTAATAATAGACAAACATGTAAATTGACCATACCTTCACTATACCCAGAGTCAATCAGGAGAGAGTATGCAAAAATTAACCCAACAAAGATAGCGGGCCTGTGGGCAGCACCCATAGGGCAAAGGCATGAGCAGCAGGGGGCGGAGCAGGATGTTGACATCATCGCCCAGACAAGGATGTCCAATGGTTTGCCCACTGTATTTGCCTCCCAGGGCACACCTGTGTGGGCAGCTCCTACACATGGTTCCAACCACTGAGGAGCGGTCAGACTCTAGGGCCACTATCTCTGCCGAGAACCAGGAGGCCGCTGCCATGAGGCCCCAGGTGAGAGCACAGTTCTTCCTCCTGCTTTTCAGACCCACCAGAACACAGGAGCAGAGCCCAGCCTTCAAGGTCTCTCTAGAAGCAGTCTTCCAGGACAGGTGAGCGGGCTGGAGATCATACCTCAGCCTCCGTGCCTTACTTCTGGCAGGCGAGGAAGAGGCAATTTGGCTCCTCCTCCTCTCCCTAATCCCCTCCCTTTCTAACCAGGGGCCTCGCTAGGAACTTAACTTTCTTTGTTAAACAAGGGAATTCTGGACAATGATTGATGGACCTCTGCGAACCCAATGGGAGAAAAAGTCCAGGGCCGGGGTGACCCTGCTGGCCCAGGACACCTATCTTCCTGCAGAAGATGGACTGCTGCTCAGAGAACTCTGCTCAGAAGAAGGCTGCTGAGCAGTTACTGGGCATCTGGCAACCAGTCTGCCTGTGAAGAGGTTACAGGAGAAGGGTGTCTCTCTGAGGCAGATGCAGGCATTTCTGGCCAATCCCTCTGACCTCCCGAATGGCAAGATTTCCCAGGGAAACCACAAGACAGGAGGAGACCTGCATTTCCTCACCATGGAGCTCTCTGAGAAATTAAGAAAGAGGCTACCAAAGCTGTGACTGTGAGCACTTCACACAAACCCACACGACCGCCTCCCCAGCCAGCACCTGGCATCTGCTATCACCCACAGAACTTCCATTTTTCCTTCATCTAAACCTATTACTGCACATCTCCATTGCTGGAAGCTTAGGGGACCGTGATTGAAGAAGGCACCATGATTGCTCCAGGGATGCAACAGTGGGGTGACTCAGGGTGCAGAGAACTGGCCGCATTCCCAATGATGGGATCTGGTTAATTCCCCAGGATCAAGGCTCTGACTCCCCAGACTGTGCCTTCTTCAAACTTACATATATGTAATCATCTGAAAAAAGAATGATTTAAAAATTTCCAAATTTAGCAAAATATAAACGCACAGATCAAAGAAGGACAGTGAATAGCAAACACGGGACATAAAGAAAGCAACATCAAGACACATAAAAATCACATTGCTCAACACCAATGATGAAAAGGAAAATCTTTTAAGTAGTCAGAAGAAAAGAGACACACTATACATAGGAATAAACATAAGAATTACAAAAGATTTCTCATCGGAAACAGTGTAAGGGAGAACATAGTATAGCAACATCTTTAAAATATTCACAAGGGGGGGTGGTCTTCTCAATTTATAATTCTAGACTGAGTGAAAATATTTTTTAAAAAGATTGAATTTTTTTAATCACCAGCAGATTTTTAGTGTAAGAATGTTAAAAAAAAGTCCTGCAAGCAGAAATAAAATTTTGCCAGATTTAAATAGCAATATATTCCAAGAAATGAAAAATACCAAAGAAAAAAATATAATGGAAGTTTCTTATTATTTAAATATATTTAAAGATAATTAACTATTTAAACAAATAATAATGTAATGCCAGTCTTATAACATCTGTGAAAGTAAAATACATGACAACAATAGCACAAAGATTGCCTGGGAAAAAATGAATTTTGTTACAGTGAAGTTTCTTTTCTTTTTATTTTTTAAAAATACTTTATTTATTTATTTATTTATTTATTTATTTATTTATTTTTACAGAGAGGAAGGGAGAGGGAGAAGGATAGAGAGTTAGAAACATCTATGAGAGAGAACCATCAATTCAGCTGCCTTTTGCACACTCCCTACTGGGATGTGCCTCCAACCAAAGTACATGCCCTTGATTGGAATTGAACATGGGACCCTTCAGTCCACAGGCTGATGCTCTATCCACTGAGCCAAACCGGTTAGGGCTACAGTGAAGATTCTATACAATATGTGAAGTGATATGATATCCTCTTGAAGATTGACTATGACAAGTTAAAATCCTATCTAATAAGAGAGTAATATGCAAATTAATCACCACTATACCCACAAGCAATGCCCACCAGACATCCCCCAAGGGGTCCCACTTTGTGAGAGGGTGCAGGCCGGGTTGAGAGACCCTGCCCCCATGCAAGAATTTCATGCACTGTGACTCTAGTAAAGAATAAAATTGGCAATAAATAAGTACCTATAAATGATAACCTAAAAGGCAAATGGAATAAATGTTCCAATCATATGACATAGGGTAGCTGAATGGACAAGAAAATATTGTATATATTTATATATACTGAGTTGCCAGATTATTATGATCTCTGAAAGCATAATTATGTGACCATTTAGTGTAGACTGACCACAGAGTTGGGATTTTAAAATAAGGTTTTTCCATGTATAAGAACTGCATTGTGGGTAGTTAGAAAGAGAACTTACTAGCCAAAGACTGGGGGCCCTATCCTGATCCCTTGACATATCAAGATTTGCAAGTTTCCCTTATACATAAGTACATTGAGTGGCCAGATCATTATGTGTTCTGAGATTATGGGACTCCTTGGGGGATGTCCAATTGCCAGTTTAGACCCAATTACATGGGATCAGGCCTAAACTGAAAGTCAGACATCCCTCTCACCACACACACACACACACACACACACACACACACACACACACACTGAGTGCCCAGATAATTATGACCTCTGAACGCATAATAATCTGGCCACTCAGTGTATATCCTATATAATAAAAGGCTAATATGCAAATTGTCCCCTCAACCAGGAGTTCAACCAGCAGGCAGGCCGGCCAACAGCCCATGTCCCCTCCCCCTGGCCAGGCTGACCAGACCCCACCCATGCATAAATTAATGCACTGGGTCTCCAATATATATATATAGCTTCTCTGCCTGCCAGCCTGATCACCCCATAACTACTCTCTTGCCAGCCTGATCTACACCTAACTGCTCCCCTGCTGGCCCGATTGCCCCCAACTGCTGTCCCCTGCTGGTCCAGTAACCTCTAACTGCTCTTCTTTGCAAGCCTGGTCACCCCCAACTGCCCATCCCTACAGGCCTAGTTCCCCCCAACTGCCCTCCTCTGCTGGCCTGGTTTCCCCCAACTGTCCTCCTCTGCTAGCCTGGTCACCACTAACTGCCCTCCCCTACTGGCCTGATCACCCCAACTGCCATCACTTTCAGGCCTGGTTGCCCCTACCTGCCCTCCTCTGCTGACCTGGTCTACCTTATCTGCCCTCCTTGCCAGTCTGGTTACCTATAACTTCCCTCCCCTGCAGGTCTGGGTCCCTCTAACTGCCCTTTCTTGCAGGCCCAGTCACCCCCAACTTCCCTCCTCTGCCAGCTCGGTCACCCCAAACTGCACTCACTACAGGCTTGATCATCCCCAACTGCCCTACCTTTCAGGCCTGCCCTCCCCTGCCGGCCTGATCACCCACAACTACCCTCTCTTGCAGGCCTGGTCCCTGCCAACTGCTCTCCCTTGCTGGCCTTCTTGTGGTGGCCATCTTATGTCCACATAGGGGAAGGATCTTTGACCATATAGGGGCAGCCATCTTGTGTGTTGGAGTGATGGTCAATCTGCATATTACTATTTTATTATATAGGATAAAGGCCTGCTTGCTGCATGGGTGGGGCCTGCTGGTTTTCCCTGAAAGGTATCCTGGATTAGGGTGGGTGTTCCCTTGGGGGTGTGTGACCTAGGCAAGGTGCCTGTGGTGGTTTGTAGGCCAGCCACACCCCTCAGCAACCCAAGCTGAGGCCCTGGTATCTGGAATTTATTTATCTTCTACAATTGAATCTTTGTAGCTTGGAGAGGAGCCAAGTTTTCTGCTCACAAGCCATTGAAATGTAGTTGTCTTAAGCGGAAGCCTGGGCCCACCAGGGTGTACAGAAAGCTTGGCTTCGTCCATTGCCAGGGGCAACTCAAGCCTCCATCCTGCTCTCCCTGTGGCCATCTTGGTTGGGTTAATTTGAACATTCGCTTGGATTGGATGGTGGGTATGGTTAGTATGGCTTGTGGGTGTAGCAGAAATATGTTTAATTTGCATATTACTCTTTTATTAGATAGAATACATATATAATAAAATCCTAATATGCTAAGCATTGGTTGTCTGGTTGGCCATTCAATCAATCAAAGTGTAACATGCTAATTATATGCTAAGGCTGCTCAACCACTAAGTATGATGTTCACTGACCACCAGGGGGCAGATGTTCTCACCACTAAGATAGCTTGCTGCTGGTGTCCGGCTGATCAGACTGAGTGAGATGGGATATATATGCCCTGGAGCCCTCCCTCGATCCCTCGCCAGCTAGCCAACCTCCTGCATCCCTCCTTAGCCTAGATCATGCACTAGCAAAGTTCCTTGGCCTGGCCTGTGCCCTCTCACAATCTGAGCTGAGGACGCCCCCTGAGTGCAAGAATTTCATGCACTAGGCTTCTAATTTATATATCTATATCTATATCTATATCTATATCTATATCTATATCTATATCTATATCTATATCTATATCTATACCTATACCTATATCTGTATGCTGTCTACATGATTTATACCTCAGAACAAAAAACTCACACAGAAAGAAAGTGAAGAGGTGGGAAACATTTCCATGCAAATGGAAATGAAAAAAGGTTGGGGTAGCAATAGTCATATTGGACAATATAGTCTTCAAAATGCAGGCCATACCAATATACAATGAAGGCCATTTCATATTACTAAAAGGATCAATACAACAAGAGACTATAACCCTGGTGTACAAATATATGCACCTAATATAGGGGCACCCAAATACATAAAAAAACACACACACACAACAACAACAAAAAAACAAACTTCTGGAGGACTTAACAGGAGAGATCAAGAGCAATAGAATCATACTAGGGGACTTTAGTACCCTACCGATATCACTGGATAGATCTTCCAGACAAAAAATAAAGCAGGAGAAAACCTAAATGACACTAAATCAAATGGACTTAATAGACATTTACAGAACATTTCACCCCCAAAATACAGAATATACATTCTTCTAAAGTGCACATTGGACATTCTCAAATGTACACCACATGCTAGGACACAAAACAAGTCTCAACAAATTCAAAAGGACTGAAATCATATCAAGCATCCTCTTGGATCCAAATGGCATGAAACTAGAGATCAATTATAATAAAAATACCCCCAAATATTCAAATTCATGAAGGCTAAATAGCATGTTATTAAAAAAATAGAGGCCTGGTGCATGAAATTCATGCACTTGAAGGGAGGTGTGTCCCTCAGCCCAACCTGCACTCTCTCCAATCTGGGACTCCTCAGGGGATGTCCAACTGCTGATTGAGGCCCAATCCCTGGTATCAGGCCTAAACCAGCAGTCTGACATCCCTCTCACAATCCTGCACTGTTGGCTCCCAACTGCTCACCTATCTGCCAGTCTGATCACCCCATAACCACTCCCCTATCATCCTGATCAATACCTAACTGTTCCCCTGCTGGCCCAATTGCCTCTAAATGCCCTCCCCTGCTGACCCAGTAATCCCTAACTGCCTCCCCTGCCAGCCTTGTCACCCCTAACTGCCCTCTCCTGCAGGCATGGTTCCCCCAACTACCCTCCCCTGCTGGCTGGGTTCCCCCCAATTGTCCTTCCCTGCAGGCCTGGTCCCTCCCCCTCAACTGCCCTTCTCTGCTGCCCTGGTCCTCCCTAACTGCCCTTCTCTCCTGGCTTCACTGCCCACAATTACCCTCCCCTGCTGCCCATCTTCTGACAGCCATCTTTGACCACATGGGGGCGGCCATCCTGTGAAAGGGCATGAGGGTCTATTTGCATATTACCTCTTTATTATATAGAATGCATGGGTCACTAATGAAATCAAGAAAAAAAAATTCCTAGAAAAAAATGAAAATGAACACATAATAACACAAAGCCTATAGGACATAGGGAAAGCAGTCCTGAGAGAGAAGTTAATAGCACCAATAAGCCTATGTCAGGAAATAAGAAAATTTGCTAATAAACTACCTAACACTAAAAGTTAAAGATCTATAAACAGAACAATAAGAATAGCCCAGAGTAAATAGAAGGAAGGAAATAATAAAGATTAGAGTAGAAATCAATGACATAAAAACTAAAAAAATAAAAATAAAAATACAAAAGATCAATGAAGATCTAGTTCTTTGGAAAGATAAACAAGATAATATACCTTTAGCCCAACTAATCAAGAAACAAAGCAAGAGGATACAAATAAATAAAATCAGAAGCAAAAGAGGTCAAATAAAAACTGACCCCACAATTTCTTTCATACAAAGGATTATATGAAAATTAGAGGCCCAGTACACAAAATCAGTATACAGGTACAATCCTTAGGCCTGGCCATCCACCCTGGTTCCCTGTCACCACCCATCACCACTACCCACCCTGGTTCCTCATTTACTATCAGACCATTGGAACCTGACGGCTGGGGAAAGGGATTGAGAGATCAGCTATTCCTGTCTACCTGCCAGTCTCACACCTGCTACAAATTTCCCTATGTGTGTGGGGTGACTGGTAAGATGGAGGCCTTGGCCTAGCACCACCTGCATCCCCACCTGACCACCATCCCCAGTTTTCCATTCATGATCAGAGCCTGCAAAGTGCGGAAAGGAACCAAGAGGTGGACAGTGTGCCTCATAGTGACTGGTTATTCTGGTCAGTCTGCCGTTAGGGTCAATTTGCATATTCACCTTTTATTATATGGGAGTAGTGGCCTGGTGCATGAAATTCATGCACATTAAAAAGGGATTAATTACAGGAGATATTTTTTAATATATTTTATTGATTTTTCTACAGAGAGGAAGGGAGAGGGATAGAAAGTCAGAAACATTGATGAAGAGAAACATTGATCAGCTGTCTCCTGCACACCCCTCACTGGGGGTGTGCCCTTGACCAGAATTGAACCTGGAACCTTTCAGACCAATGCTCTATCCACTGAGCCAAACTGGTTAGGGCTGGAGGAAATATTTTAATACTAGCAGCCCAGTGCACAAAATTTGTGTACAAAGGGGGCAGTTCCCTCAGCCCAGCCTGTACCGTCTTCAATTGGGGACTCCTTGGGGGATGTCCAATTGGGATAGGGCCTAAACTGGCAGTCGGGCATCCCTCTTGCAATCTGGGACCGCTGGCTCCTAACTGCTCACCTGCCTGCTTGCCTGATCACGACCTCTACCTGTCTGATCACTCATAACTACCCTCCCTTGCTGGCCTGATCTCACCCCCAACAGCCCTCCTCTGCTGGCCAATTTGGTTCTAAATGGTCAGTTTCTATGCCAGTCAGTGTCAAAATCTCTGTCTTCTAGGCAGTCACTTCCTTCTTACAGTTGACCCAGATTTGGTTCTGATTGGCCAGTTTCTATGCCAGTCAGTGTCTCTGGGACTATCAACAGGGCCTAATCAGAAAGGTAGGGCTAATCAGCAGCCCTGGTGGAGACTCAAAAAGAAATGGAGGCAGGGCTGCTGGCCAGGCTCGGAGGGAAAGAGAGAGGCAAGTGCTGGTCAAAAGCTGCCACGGATGCTACAGATCAGCTCCTGTTTCTCTCTTCAGGTCTCTTTCTGAGCCTGATTGCACCAGGAAGGGGACGCAGTCACAGGTCCTCTAACAAGCCTACCAGGTGGGGGGCAAAACCTCAGGTCCTCCCACCAAACGCTGGGAGGGGGGTGAAGCTTTAGGTCCCCCATCAAGCTCTGCTGAGTGGAAGGTGAAGCATCAGGTCCCCTGTCACTAGGGAGTAGGGCGTGGTGTGAGGTCCCCTGACCTAGGCTGGGAGGAGAAGCCTGAGATCCCCTGGCCCATCATCAGGGTTAGGGGCACACCTTGAGGTCCTCTGTCAAGCCCCACCAGGTTGGAGGCATGGTCTGAGGTCCCCTTCAAGCCCTGCCAGGAGTAGGGTTCAGCATCAGGTCCCATGTCAAGCATCATCGGGTTGGGTGCATGGTCTGAGATCCCCATCAAGTCTGTTGGGTGAGGGGAACAGCCTCAGGTCCCCTGGACCAGCGCTGTGGAGGGGGGTGTGGCCTAAGATCCCCTTGTATGGCCAGGGGGAGCAACCTGGAGGCCCAGCACCAGAGTGGGTGGTACACCTTAAGGTCTCCCATGAAGCCCTGCTGGGCAGGGCATGCAGCCTCAGGTCCCTCAGCCCAGCACTGGGGTAGGGGGTATGGTCTCAGGTCCCCTGCCCTAGTCCAGCACCACACAGCCTCAGGTCTCTGCTGATTGCCCATTAATGCTCATTACAGGAACTCAGCCTCCACTGTGGGTGCAGCCATCATGTGTTACAGAAACCTCACCCTCACTGTGGGCATCCTCATCTTTGACAGTGTGACGGTCAATTTGCATATTCCTTTCTTAAATAGATAGATACTACGAACAACTATATGCCAACAAACTGGACAATCTGGATGAAATGGACAAGTTTTTAGAATAATACAATCTTCCAGAACTGAATCAGGAAAAAGTAGAAAACTTGAATAGGCTAATAACAACTGATGACATAGAAAGACTAATTAAAAAATAAAAATAAAAAACTCCCAGAAAACAAAAGTCATAGCCTTGATCGCTTCACAGGGGAATTTTACCAAATATTCAAAGAAGAATTGACACATATTCTTTCAAATTACTCCAAGAAATTTAAGAGGAAAGAACATTTCCAAGCTCTTTTTATAAGGCCAGCATTATCCTAACTCTAAAACCAGGTCAAAGCCACCACAAAGAAAGAAAATTTCCATACAATATCCCTGATGAACATAGGTGCTAAAATTCTAAACAAAATATTAGCAAGTTGGATCTAGCAATATATTAAAAATTCTTATACCACAACCAAGAGGGATTTATTCCAGGGATGCAGTATTTATAAATAAAAAAATGTGATATACCACATAAATGAACTGAAAGGCAAAAATCACATATTATCACTAGATGAAGAAAAAGCATGTGACAAAATCAAACACCCAATTTTGTAAAAACTCTCAGCAAAGTGGGAAAAGATAGATAAGAACTCAACATATTAAAGGCCATATGTGACAAAACTATGAACAACATCATACACAATGTGCAAAATATAAAACCATTTTCCTTAAAATTTATTCAACATAATACTGAATGGGAGCTGTAGCAGTAATACTGAAGGTCTTAGTAACAGTAATCAGGTAATAGTAAGAAAAAATAAAAAGCATCCAAATTGGAAAAGAGGAAGTAAAACTGTCATTATTTGCAGATGACATGATATTGTATTTAGAAAATGCCAAAGATTCCATCAAAATCTAGAGTTAATAAAAGATTTAGCAATGTAGCAAGATACAAAATTAACAACCAGGAATCTATGGGTTTTTGTACATCAATAATGAACTCTAAGAAATGATCTCATTTACCATTGCAACAAAAAAATTAAGATACTTAGGAATAAACTTAACCAAAGAAGTAAAAGACTTGTACTCAGAAACTTATAGAACACTGAAAAGAGAGATAAAAGAGGATACAAACAAGTGTAAGAATATACCATATGCATGGAATTAACATCATCAAAATGTCTGTACTACCCAAATAAATCTATAGATTCAATGAATTCCCTATTAAAATACCAACAACATATTTCACAGATATAGAACAAACATTCCCAAAATTTTTAATGAAACCAAAAATTAACCTGAATAACCATAGCAATTTTGAGAAAGAACAAAGTTGAAGGACTCACAAGTCCAGATATCAAGCTATACTAAAAAGCCACTATAATTAAAACAACTCAATAGTGGCACAACAGACTATGGATCAATAAGACAGAACAGAGAACCTAAAAATTGACCCAAGCCATGATGCTTAATTAATATTAGATAAAGAAGGCAAGAGTATACAATGGAGTAAAGACTGTCTCTTCAATAAACGGTGTTGGGATACTTGGACAGCTACAAATAAAAAACAAAAATATGAAACTAGACCATCAACTTACACAATACACAAGAATAAACTGAAAATTGATAAAATATTTAAGTATAAGTTATGAAATCACAAAAATCCATGAAGAAAACATATACAGCAAAATATCAGACATCTTAAATAGCAAAATTTTCACTGTTACAATGCTTAGTGTAAAAGAAACAAATGAAAAATAAACAAATGAGACTATGTCAAAATAAAAAGCTTCTGCACAGGAAAAGAAATCCACATCAAAATGAAAAGTAACCCATTGTATGGGAGAACATATTTGGCAATGATACATCTGATAAAGGATTAATATCTAAAATATATAAAATACCCATACAAATCAACAAAAGGAAAATAAAAAATCCACTAAAAAAAATGGGCAGAAGACCTAAATAGACATTTCTCCTAAGTGAAATACAAATGACCAAGAGACATATGGAAAAATGCTCAGTCACAAATCCTTAGAGAGATGCAACGGTGGTACCAAGGCACACATATCAGAATGGCTACCATCAATAAACCAACAAACTGGCAAGGATGCGATGGAAATGGCACCCTAATACACTGCTGATGGGAATGCAGACTGGTACAACCACTGTGGAAATCAGTGTGGAGTTTCCTCAAAAGTTAAATATGGAATTTTATTTGACCAGTGATCCCACTTCTAGGAATATATTCTAAGAAGCCTAAAATACCAATCAGAAAGACTATATGCACCCCTATGTGCATAGCAGCACAATTTATAATAGCTAAGATCTGGAAATAGCCCAAATTTCAGTAGATATGTGAATAAAAAAAGCTGTGGTTTGTGTACACCATGGAATACAATGGAGCAGTAAAAAGAAGAAAAGGAGACAGCATGGATGAACCTAGAGAGGATTATGCTAAGTGAAATAAGCCAATTAGAGAAAGATAAGTGTCATATGATCTCACTCATATATAGAATCTAATGAACAAAATAAAATGATGAGCAAAATAGATCCAAAGACATAGAAGCATATAACAGATTGTCCAAAATTAGAGGGAAGGTGTAAGTGGGAAAAGATCACCCAAAGAATTTGTATGCATATATATGCATTAAACATGGGCACAGACAATAGTGTGGTGAAGACCTGGGGTGGATGGCAGATGTGGATTGGTAGGGGTGAATGGGGAGAAAAAAAACGGATATATGTAATACTTTCAACAATAAATATTTTTAAAAGTAATATAATTTATTTAATATAATCTAAATAACATATCTAATTAAAAGTAATAATAAATCCACATGTATACTGGCAAATATTTTTTGATAAAGAATCCAAATACACACAATCAAAAAAAAAATCTTCAATAAGTGATGCCGGAAATTTTTGAAAGCCAAATAAAAAAGAATGTAACTAGACTATTGTTTGTTCTCATCTACAAAAATTAACTCAAAATTGACCAAAGACCTAAATATAAGATCTGAAGTAATACATACTTAGAAGAAAAGGTAAACTACAAAACTTATGGGCCTTTTTCTTAGAGATGATTTTATGTATCTGACCACAAAAACAAAAAATGTAAAAGTTAAAATAAATGAATAAAACTGCCAACAAAGCAGAAAGGCAACCAACCAAATGGTAGAAAATGTTTGCAAACAACTGCCCCGACAAGCAATTAACATCCAAACTATTGTAACACCATCAAACAAACAAAAAATTCAATGTAAAAAAAAATTAAGAGGATCTGAATAGACTTTTCTCCCAATAAGATAAACAATTGGCCAAAGATAAATTAAAAACTGCTCAACATCACTGGCATTAGGAAAATGCACATGAAATTTACAATAAGATACCACCTCGCACCTGTAAGAATGGTCATTATGAGCAAGACAAGTAATAATAAGTGTTAGGAGAGGTTATAGAAAAAAAAGAACCCTTATTTATTGGTGGTTCAGTCACTATAGAAAACAGTATGGAGATTTCTCAAAAAATAAAAAATAGAGTTACCATATAATCCAGCAACACCTCTTCTGGATTTCTACCCCCAAAATTTGAAAATAATTACTCACAAAGATAAATATACTCCTATGTTCATTGAAGTATTATTTACCAAGTGGTCAAAACATGGAAACAACCAAAATGTCCCTCAATAGATTATTGGATGAGAAGTGTTACATGTATACATATATACATTTTGACAACATGGATGGAACTTGGGAATATCATGCTAAGCAAACAAGTAAGACAGGAAAAATCAAGAATTATATGATTTCATTCATATATGGGGTATAAATCTAAAAGCAATAAATAAGAATGACAAACAAAACCTTATAAACACAGATAAGAGTATGGTGTTTACCAGAAGAAGATGGGGAGGGTTAATAAAGGGTAAAGAGGAAAGGTGTCAAATATAAAGTGACAAAAATAATCTGACTTGGGGTGCTGTACATTAAATATAATAAACAGATCATGTGTCATAGAAATGTACACTTGAAACATATATAATGAATGCCACCCCAATAAATTGAACAAAAATAAGAAGATGGGTAAGGGTTGATTAAGGATAAAAGGGGTCAGATATATGATGATAGAATATATTACTTTGAGCAGTAGACATGCAGTATAATATTCAGATGATTTTTATCATAGAATTGAAACCTTTATAACTTCATTAACCAACGTTAACCAAATTAAAACAATTAATGAGATGTTTTACATAAATTTGTCTCCAAACTCAAGTGTATTTTGTAAACTTATAATACATCTCAATTCAGACTAGCTGCATCACAATTCTCAATATCAATATGTGACTAGTAATTGCCATATTATACTACAAGTTTAGATTATAAAAACAAAAATATTAAGTAAAATAATTAATAAAATAGAACCTATTTATTAAAATAATTAATAAAATATATTTATTAAAATAATACCATAGCATTACCTACTAGGGTTCATTCCCACAATACAAGGTAATACACTCTACTATATTAATAATTCTTAAGAAAAAATGTAGGATTATTTTAAGGTAATAATTCATTTAAAAATTTAAGCATACATTCTATTTTAATTGTGCCCAACTTCACTGAGATAAATTGCTATACAATAGTATGTAAGTTTAATGTTTACAATGTGATATACATATATATTACAAAATAAATACAACAATAAGGTTACACCTTGATCATCCCACATTATTTCTGCAATGAGAATATTTAAGACCTATTCTCTTAGGAACTTTCAAGTTTACTAGAAGCCCACTACAAATTCCTGCATTGGAGGGGTCCAGCTGGCCCACCCAATGGGGGCCATGGAGGGTGGGCCAGCTGGGACAAAGGGCCATGGGTGGTTTGCCAGCCAGCCCCATCCTGCCCCTGATCAGGGTGGGGGTGCACGCTCATGTGTGGGGCCATGGGGGCAAGGGGCCACAGGCATTCTGGTCATTTCACTGTTCAGTCAATTTGCATATTGATGAAGGTCAGGTAGTGTTTCTTTCATGAAAAGCACATTGACCTCTGGCTGGTCTGCTTTTTATTTACTTGAATACACATTTTCCCTTTAGCAATGCATACAGGCATATCAAAGGTAAAGGTTGGTAAACAATAAAAGGATTATCAGGATAGGGAATTGCCTTGAGCCATCACTATCTCAACAGATGAAGTGTTTAGGATTAGTCCTACTAATGCCCAAGGTCCATCAACCTTCCGTGTTCCTTCATGCACACTCATTATGGTATTAGCAGTGGGTGGTTTCCCATAAGCCTGGGTCCTGGGTCCCAGAAGGAAGCCAGTGCCAAAAGCCAGGGGAAGGAAGGCCTACTCTTGCATGAATTTTATGCATCAGGTCTCTAGTAAGGTAATAATTCCTGGGGTTGTTTTGTACAGTTTGGTGTTTATTGCTTACTATACTATCCTATCTAATAAAAGAGTAATATGCAAATTGACTGTACCTCTGCTACATGAGCCATGCCCACAAGCCACACCCACCAACCAATCAGGAGCAAATATGCAAATAAACCCTACCAAAATGGCTGCAGCCAAGGAAAGCAGGAGGGAGGCTTGAGTTTCCCTGGCATGGAGGAAGCCAAGCTTCCTGCCTGCCCTCGCTGGTCCAGGATTCCACTCAATGTTACAAAGTTTCAATGATAGAAGATAAATAAACTCCAACAAAAAAGATAGAAGTCACGGGGAGAGAGCAGGAGGCTAGGGTTGCTCCTGGAGATGGAGGAAGCCAAGCTTTTCACCTGTTCTGATGGGCTACAAAGTTTCAATTATAGAAGATAAATAAACCCCAACAGAAATGGCTGCTGCCACAGAGTGAGCAGGAGGCTTGGCTTCACTCCAGGCTACAAAGTTTCAATTACAGAAGATAAATAAATCCCAGATACCAGGGCCTCCACTTGGGCTGCCTGCGGGCATTGCTGGCACCACAAGCCCCTCACCCAGGCCGCCCCAAACCCCCAGCGAACCCTCACCCTGATCTGGGACACCTTCAAGGTAAACCAGCTGGCCCCCACCCATGCACCAGGCCTCTATCCTACCCAATCCTATCTAATAAAAGAGTAATATGTAAATTGACCATCACTCCATGTGGGATCCCCTTTCCACATCCCACATGATTCAAGGTTCCCGGTTCAGGGTTCAGGTTCTGAAGGAGGCCACACACAAATGAAATGAGACTAGAGAATATTAATTTGGCGATATTGGGGGGCCAGGCCGGAGCCTTCCTCTAGTGGAAAGGACTGCCACTTGCTCTGGCCTTTTTCTCCCTTTTATTAAGGCTTTGGAACACACCCCTAGCCTTTAGGCAGGAAATAACAAAACAGAAATTAACATGAAACAAACAGGTATAGGTTGATTCAGCCAACAATGTTTCAACTAGACAGTGAGTGATTAGCTCTGACCTTTCAGAGCAGTTAAGGTTGACCAGCCTTCTGGCCTCCGGTTTACATCCATTTAGTGAGAACAATGTTTGGTTACCGACAACTCCAACACACAAGATGGTGTGATTATGATAGAATATAATCCCTGGTTTCCTGATGAAGGTACATTAGATGTTGAATATTGGGAAAGAGTCGGTTGGAACTTAAAAATAGCTCATCAGCAGGGGAAAACTTGCCCCCAAATTGTTTCTCTTTGTGGGGCATGGTATTGCATTTGCTAGAACCTTTTAGAGAGGCAAAAGAGGATATATGTCCTTCATTTAAACTCTCTGTTCCTAAAAAGGAGCAGAAAGAAAAATTGGAGTAGTAACCTTCATGTCCCCCTTCACCTCCACGTCCTGATACTGAAATATTTAATTTGTCACTCATAGAATCAACTGTGCAAAGAGCTATCTGAGAAGCATTAAAGGACATGATGGTGGAGGAGATACTTGCTTTTTTTATTATACAGGTAGCTAACCCACATTACCCCAATCAAATAATAAGATGGCATGACAAATTTGACTTGAAAATGATAGTACAAAATGGTCCTACCACTCCATTTATCAGAGAAATTGTGACTAACATTTCTGAAGCATACCTACCTCCTTTCAATTGGTGTTCTATGATCCATGCAGCCCTAAATGGGAGATATTACTTGCTAAGGAAGGGAGAATTTTTAGAGAGAGGTCAAGAGCAGGCTCATACCAATTGAGGACAGAATGTTCAAATAACTTTTGAGATGTTAGCAGGACAAGGAAAATACAGTGACTTGCCAAATCAGCTAGGATATGTGCAACAAGCATTTGAGAAATTAGACTTTGTGGAAGAAACTCTGGGTGGGCTTTACTAGCAAAAGGGGATCTTAAGGGGGCTTTTAGTAAGTGTATGCATGGACCTATGGAATCATTTTCTGATTTTGTGGCTTGCCTCACTTGAGCAGTGAAATAACAAATGCAACACGAAACAGCAGGAGACATTTAATTTGGCAATTAGCCTATGAAAATACCAATGCTGATTATAAGAAATGTCTGACTCTGATAAGAAAAAATGGTACCATTGCAGAAATTATTTGAGCATGTCAGGATGTGGAATCAGGTATTTTTCACACAAACTTACTATAATGGAAGGGAGTAAAAAATGTTTTAATTGTGGAAAACCAGGACATTTCAAAATGGAGTACTGTATAGGCAACCAAAAGTACTCAAGTTGGAGCCCAAGGGAAAGGCATGAGCATTCTGCTTCCCAATTCAAACAACAGAGATCCAACTTCTTTATGTCCTAGATATCAAAAAGAAAATCATTGGGCTAGTCAATTAGATCTAAATTTCATAGAAATGGGCAGCCATTAAATCAAGACATACGAATGGCCAGCCACAGGGAAATAGCCAGATGGCCTTCCCTCCAGGCCCACAGTGTATTCCCTCATCTGAGCCACTCCAGGGAGCGCAGGCCTGGATCTCAACAGCACAGTAGTGGTTACTTTGACCCCTCATATAGCTTGGCAAGCTGTGCCTACAGAAATTTGGGGGCCTTTACCACCGGAATGTTAGGATTAGTCTTAGGAAGAAGTGAATATACTCCGAAAGGACTGTTTTGCCTGGAGTCATAGATTCAGACTATGAGGGAGAAATCAAATACTAGAATGCAAACATATTATGCAAATTACTCCAGGACAAAGAATTTCCCAGTTCCTACTTCTACCTTATATTCAGCAAGGTGAAGCTATAAATGGGAAAAGAGGAACACAAAGATTTATAATCTCAAATATCTATTGGGTACATGAAATTAATAAAACCCTTCCTATGATTAATTCAAGAATAAAGGGGAAAATGTTTAAGGGTTTAGGAGACACTGGAGTGGATGTCAATGTTATTAGTAAAGAATTATGGCCTCCACATTGGTCCATGGTAGAAACTATGGGTTCTATTATGGGGGTTGGAGTTCCTGATAATACCCAACATAATGCTTCAGTGTTATAGTGGCAAGGATGGGTTCAACCCTACATAGTCTTTGGAATTGTAGTTAATTTATGGGGCCTGGATGTTTTAGAAGGTTTACAAGCTTGTATTATTACTGGCAAGGAACAGCAGTTAATAACTCAGATGGGATAGCAATCTAGTCAAGGTATAGAAAAAATAAGCAGAGAATTAAAGAACCCATTCAAGCCAAAGGAAACCCAGGAAGATGAGAATTAGGATATCAACCTTTTTATGAATGGTCACTGCTTAGTTTCCTCACCCAAACTGATCCTACACAATGGAAAGATGATAGACCTATATGGGTGGACCAGTGGCCATTAACCAAGGAGAAATTAGGTCCTATTCATGAATTAATATAAGAACAAGTAGAGGCTGGGCACATAGAGCCTACCAATAGTCCTTACAATACCTTAGAAGACTATGGGAAAGTAGCAATTATTGCATGATCTTAGAGTGGTTAACATTACTATGCATACCATGGGAGTTTTACAGCCTGGGTTCCAAGTACCTTCACAAATCTCTTTAGATTGATCTCATAATAGTAGATCTTAAGGATTATTTTTTCACCATTCCCTTGGCACCTCAAGATAAACAAAGATTTGTCTTTTCAGTGCCATCTACACTAATAAAAAAGAAACATGCAAATTAATCATTACTCCACTATGCCCACCAGCCAATCAGTATGGAATATGCAAATTAGAAGGAGAAAGATGGTGGCTGCCCTGCTGCTCCAGGTGCACAGTGGCTGGGTAGGGTAGGATGCCTGATATGAGAGGGTGGGCGGGGGACAAAGGAATCTACAGATGAAGACTGCAGACTCCAGAGACTGCAGCGAAGTTGAAGATGGCAGACTTCAGCCAGTATGCAGCAAAGTAGCAAAGACGAAGATGGCAGACTCTGGCCTGAATCTGCAGAGAAGATGGCGGCAGTCTCCAGCTAGAGTCTGCAGTGAAGACAAAGGTGGCAGACTCTGGCCAGAGCAAAGGCCTGGGTACCAGGTGCCTGAGGAAAACTGGTGCTGGAAGCCAAGGGAAGGAAGGCTTATTGCACCCATCTCTTCATGCAATGGGACTCTAGTCTATTAATAATATAGAGCTTATGAAAAGGTATAAATGGAAAGTTTTGCCTCAAGGAATGGCTAATAGCCCCACTTTGTATCAAAAATATGTAGCTTGAGCTATCCAATCTTTAAGGCACAGATATTTCCAATATTACATTATTCCCAATATTACATTAGCAAGCCCACAGGAGGAGAAGACTTTAGCAATATTTCTCCAATATTTAAGGAACTCCATAAATGGGGCTTAAAGATTGCTCCAGAAG
This sequence comes from Lasiurus borealis, assembly GCA_004026805.1. NCBI lineage: Eukaryota > Metazoa > Chordata > Mammalia > Chiroptera > Vespertilionidae > Lasiurus > Lasiurus borealis. Next base: position 90,633 of record PVJN01002408.1, on the reverse strand, counting down.
AGGTACAGAGAGAAATGTTCTTCAAATATCTAGGAACCATCATTGAAAACCAATGTATTAGTCCTCAAAAGGTGGAAATATGAAAGGATTTCCTTAAGACCTTAAATGACTTTCAAAAATTATTAGGGGACATTAATTGGTTAAGACCTTATCTAAAAATGTCTACAGGAGAAATGATAAATTTATTCAATATATTTAGGGGTGATTATAATATTTCCTCACCACAAACATTAACAGATGAAGTTAAGAAGGAGTTACAAAAATATGGAGCAGGCAATCTCCTCAGCATGTACATGAGTACAGTCTGAATTAACTTTATTAGGACAGGTTAATCCTACTGCAAATAGTCCCACTGGGGTTATTTTCCAAAATAAAAACTCTTCAACTATTATTGAGTGGTTCCATCTAGAACAGTGTTCAGCAAACTCATTAGTCAAGAGCCAAATATCAACAGTACAACAATTGAAATTTCTTTTGAGTAAAATATTTTAAACTTAAACTTCATCTAATGCCACTTCTTCAAAATAGACTCGCCCAGGCCATGGTATTTTGTGGAAGAGCCACACTCAAGGGGCCAAAGACCCACATGTGGCTTGCAAGCCACAGTTTGCTGACCATGGATCTATGGCATCAATCCTCTAAAATTGTGGTTTTGTATATAGACCTCATAGCTCAATTACTTCAAGCAGCTTAGAGGAGAAGAAGCCCAATGCATCTATCTTCCTCTCATTGGGAAGCAATTAGAAATGTTATTTCAGACTGATTTAAATGGACAGATATTTAAAAAGTAGATATTCAGGTGAACTCAGTTGTCACCTACTAAAAAACAAGTTACTACAATTTTTATATTACACCCCTATTATTATACCAAACAATACTAGTCAGGAGCCTATTCCTGAAGCATTAACTGTTTTTACTGATGGTTCATCTAATTGGAAAGCTGCTTATCATGCAATAAGACCAATTCATCCAGACCAGTCACACTTCTGTGCAAATAATTGAATTAGAAGCTATCAAGGCTGCATTGCAGGATTTCCAAGAGCCTCTTACTATTATTTCTAATTCTGCTCTGCTTCTGGCCTGATAAATAGAGTTGAGACTGCTCAATTAAAATGGCTCAGTGAACAAAGTCTATTTATATTATTTAAACAGATATAGCAAATTGTACAGCAAAGACAATATCCCTTTTATATTACTCATATCAGGGCTCATTCCACCCTGCCTTGCCCTTTAACAAAAGGAAATGCATAGGCCAATCAATTGGTTGCTTTAATAAAACAAGCCACAGAATCTCATCAGATTTTACATTAGCCTGCCAAAATATTGTTTAAACAAGTCTCAACAGCAGGCAAAACAGATTATCAGAGAATGTCCCACTTGCATGTTACATCTACCTCAAGGGCCTAACACAGGAATTAACCTAGAGGTTTTGCTAAGGGACCATATCTGGCAAATGGATATAACACATTATACTTCCTTTGGATGCCTTGGGGCATTTTATGTCTCTGTAGACACCTTTTCAAAAGTTCTATGGGCTACTGCATCTACAGGGGAAATGGCAAAACAGGTTACTAATCATTGCTTTTACTGTCATGAGAATTCCAAAAATTATTAAAACTTATAATGTGACTGCTAACAAACTGTCATTTCCAGCAAATTTGTATAAAGTGGAAAATTTAACACATTACAGGAATACCATAGAATTCCCAAAGACAGGCAATTATAGAGTGAAAACATCAGGGGCTAAAATCCCAATTTCAAAACCAAAATGTGGGAATAGTAATGCTGGAGATAGACTACACAAGACTTAATTACTTTAAAATTTTTCACTTGTAACTCTGATGGCAAAACACCTATGGAAGTACACTGGTGTCAGAATAAACCAAAGGAAAATGGTTTTGTTAAACAGAAAGATCCTGAGTCTGGTTTATGGAAGGGTCCCAATCCCTTGTTAACATTTGGTTGAGGATATGCTTGTGTATTTCCAGAAAACTCCTCTAAGCCTATGTGGATTCCTGCAAAGAACATTAAACTTCAACATGGATCTCAGAGAGGAACTGACCAGACTAATGAGAACCTTAGAGATGGTGCCTCACCCTGTACCTGCAGCTGCAGACAGACAACTACTCCAGCCCCCAAAAGCAGTAGCCGCAAGCAACACACTGAAGATAAGGAATGGAGGAGAATGAGACAGAGGACAAATAGTCCAGAGATGACCTAGGGGATGGTAAAGAAGACAGTCTAGAAAGCTGAGAAAATTTGTGAGGAGACAAAACCCCCAAGAACACCTGAGAATGTTTTCTTTGCCATGATAGCAGTCATCAGTTGTGTGGTAATACTACTGGGGACAAATGGGGAAGTATATTGGAATTATGTTCCTGACCCTCCATGGGTGAGACCCCTTATTTGGGCTGATCTCCTGCCTAGTATAGTCACCAATAGGACCAAGCACCTTGGTCATCCAGGGGGAGAAGAGGTGAGATAAGGAAGTATCTGAACGAAATATAATTACACGGATGTCATTACCTAGCTTCCCTTTTCTATGACAAAAAATGCATATGCTGCTCCTCTGTGTGTAGAATTAAAGAGAGGTTCCTGGTTAGCATGGACACCAAAGGAGAGGGAAGCAAAATCCCAAATATATCTCCTATCCCTCTTGGGAAAGGCACAGAAAATGTAATATTGCTAAGTCATCACTCTACTAAGCCATTATGTAAAAAGTTTTATGAATGACACCCCAAAGAGGAAGGAATCAATTGACAAGACTGCTATAGTGACCACCCTACCAGGAGCAAACTTAATAACAGTTTTTCCTTTGTAGATTGGGGCCCCTATGGGTCTGCTTATAGTAACAATTGCATCCTAAAGTTGAAAGGGACCTCAACCTATGTATATGTTGAAGCTAATCATGCCATCTCATGGTATGTATGGAGGAGGATTTGTTGGATCTCAATTACAACATGATAATCAGCTCTTACAAAACACACAATGGAAATTAGCTGCTGCATTTGCACCTTTAAAATGTATAGTTTTAACTATATCTTAAATAAGTCCTTTCATACTTTATGGGGAACTCCTAATAAGTCAGCATTTGCCATTAATTATGTACTAGCATTTGATCCTTTGCACTCCTCTCAGACCCCATCCAGATGTGCTTTAATGCAACAAGCCATATGTATGAGGTGTCATGCACAGGCTGCATACTATCCCATTGTATTTATTTTACATTCCAAAAATATTCCCTCATGATTTTAAAACAACCTGCTTTTGCATGGGTTCCTACTAACCTAACTGAACCTTGGGAATCTCATCAAACCTACAAATTGTTACATAACCTGGTAAAAATCTTAAAACAACAAAAAAGATTTTCTGGAATGTTAATTGCAGGGCCCTTTACCCTAGTAGTGTTACTTACTTCCATAGGAATTGCTGCTTCATCCATAGTACAAACTGTTCAAACTTCTCAGTTTGTACAGCATGTTAAGGAAAATGTAACTAAGACCTTGTCCATACAAAAAAAAAGAACTGACCGCCAATTTGAGATAGAATTATTGACATTAAAATCTACAGGTCTATAGATAGACAATAAAATCCAAAGCTTAGAGCAAAGAATGTCCTTACAGTGTAATAATTTTTTCCAGATCTGTGTTACCCCCATTCTCTGTAACAGTACATTACACTCTTGGAAATCAATAAAAAATCACCTTCTTGGTGCTTGGGGTGAAGGTAACACAACCCCTGATATTATAGAATTACAATAGCATATTGTACAATTATCCCAGGCAAACTTACAAACTAGTTCCTTAGACACCTGGCAGCAATTTAAAAAGGACATGAAAGAATTTAATCCCGTTCACTGGATCTCCTTACATTTGCCTCTTATTATAACCACTATTGTCTGTCTCATTCTTGTTCTTATGTTTTTTTTTTTTAGTTTGTAGATACAGAATGAATAGTCTTAAAAGTACTCAATCCCTACACTTTTCAAGATTTATTAAAAATTACAAAAAGGGAAAAACGAGGGAAGCCATGCACTGCTGATACTCTAATGAGAGTGTACCAAGGAATATGGAAGGCCAATGGACCATGGGCATTAGCAGAGTTGATTAGTACCTCATCTGCTGAGATAGTGGTGGCTCAAGGCAATTCCCTAATCTAATATATATATTTTTTACTATTTTCCAAACTTCACTTTTCTTAAATGTTTTTATTGATTTCAGAGAGGAAGGGAGATGGAGAGAGAGAGAGAAATATCAATGATGAGAGAGAATCATTGATTGGTTGCCTCCTGCACAACCCCTCTGGGGATTGATCCTGCAACCCAGCCACATGCCCTTGACCAGAAATGAACCTGGGACCCTGAGCTAAACCAGCTAGATTCAACCTTTACCTTTGATATGCCTGTAAGCATTGGTAAAGATTAAATGTGTATTCAAGTAAATAAAAAGTGGACCAGCCAGAGGTCAGGGTGCTCTTCACAAAAGAGACATCACCTGGCCTTCACCCCTTAATAATTAATATTTCTTGTCTAGTGTTTTCATTTGTGCATTGGTTCCTACTTCAGATCCTGAATCCTAGGCATGAAGGTCTCAGCATGGGCTTCCCTCTGGCACCTAGGACCCAAGTTTTTCTTTGGTCACTGGTAGACACCTAGCACCTGGGCTTCCCTTGCAGCTCTGGCTTTGTCTGGAAGGTTGTCGAGAAGGACGTCTAAAGGACATCCACTCTAATTAGCATATTATGCTTTTATTATTATAGACTAGAGGACCCAAGTCTATGAAGATTTTTGTTAGAATGGGCCTTCCTTTCCCAGGTGCCTGCACCTCCTTCACTCTGGAGCTGCCTTTTTGCCTTCCCACACTCCTCAGAAGCCTGGAGCAGTGTACTGGGGCAGTGTAGAATGCCTGCATCGTCACCATAGAGATGATGCAAGTGTCCTGCCCCTGGCCACCGGGCACCTGTGTATGCAAATTAACCCATCATCTTTTTTGGGTTAATTTGCATACACACTCCTGATTGAAGGGTAGAATCAATTTGCATCTTTCTCTTTTATTAGTGTAGATAACTGGAAGTTTGTAGACTTTGATCAACATCTCCCCATTTTTCTCATTCGCTCACCCTCAGTTCCCTGGCAACCACCATTCTACTCTATATTTCTATAAGTTGATCCTTTCTAGGGTATATATAGTATGTCTTTGTCTAATTTTTCTAACTTATTTCACTTAGCATAATGCTCTCAAGGTCCATCCATATTGTCACATTTCCTTCTTTATGGCTAAATAACATTCCATTCTGACTGTGTATATGTATGTCTGTATGTCTGTATCTGTACTTATATAATTATATATAAATTATACATATAAGTTATATATATCATATACAATTTCCTTTACTCATTTATCTGTCAAAAAAGAAAACATCTAAATTGTTTCCATATCTTTACTACTGTGAATAATACTGCAATGAGCAGGGGAATTCAGATTTCTCTTTGAGATCCTGAATTCATTTCCTTCATCTGTATATCCATAAGTTGAAATGTTAAATCATATGTAGTTACATTTTTTAACTTTTTAAAAGACCTCCATATTATTTTTCACAGTGGATGTATAAATTTACATTCCCCACAAAAATGCACAAAGGTTCCCTTTTCTCTGCATCCTTGCCAACACTTCTCTCCTGTCTTTATGACATTAGTCATTCTAACAGATATATTGTAGTTTTGATTTTCATTTCCATGATAATTAGTAATGTTGAACATTTTCATGAACCTGCTTATCTTTTTGTATGTTTTCTTTGAGAAAATGTCTATTCAGGCCCTCATTATATTATCATTTAGATAATTAGTGTTTTCACTCTAAGATGAGTTTTTTATGAATTTTAGATATTGACCTTTCATCCAATATGTAGTTTGCAAATATTTTCTCCTATTATGCATATTGTCTCTTCATTTTATTAATGTTGGTGTATTTTTCTGGAGTGTGTATGTATGTTTGCTGTGAAGTTTTTTAAGTATGATGTAGTCCTACTTGTTTATTTTTTTTCTTCTGTCATTTGTGTTTTTTGTGTCATATCTAAAAAAATTGTTGCCAAGACTAAAGTCAAGGATCTTTTCTCCTGTTTCTACCATGACATGTATGGTTTTAGATCTATATTTAACTATGTAAGTTAATTTTTGTGTGTAGTGTAGTTAGGGGATCATTTTATTGTTTTGCAGTTGGATACTTCATTTTCCAATGCCATTCATTGATAGACTATTTCCTCCCATTGAAAAGTTTTTACTCTTTTGTATAATATTATTTGACCATGTATACATGAATTTGTTTTTGGACTCCCAATCATGTTCTACTCACCCATGTGCCTGTTTTTATACCAGTACCATAAACTTTTGATTACAATAGATTTGTCACATATAATTTTTATTTTTGATCATTTCTTTTTTGTTTGTTTTGTTTTAATTTTTCTATATTGATTAAGGCATGATTGGCAAACTCTTTATTCAACAGAGCAAAATATTAACAGCACAATGATTGAAATTTCTTTTGAAAGCCAAATTTTTTAAACTTAATCTTCTTCTAATGCCACTTCTTCAAAACAGACTCAAAAAGAGAGAATCCAAGATGGCGGCCTAGGTAAACACCTACACTACTGCCTCGCACAACAATTTCAAACCTACAACTAAAAAACAGAGCTGACATCATTCAAAACTACAGGAAAGCTGGCTACGTGGAAGTTCTACAACTAGAAGGAAAGAGAGGGACTCACGAGACCCAGAGGAGCTGCAAAAAGCTGAGGTACAGAGACGTGTGCACAGAGAGAGCGGGTGCGGAGGACCTGGCTGGCTTTCTCTGGTGTGAGGGAAACAGACTCCCAATGGCATTGAACCCCTTATCCTAAACACTAAACCCCAGATCCAGATGAAACTCATACTGGGGGAGTTTGGACTGTGAAAAGGGAGAAGTGCACGGAAGTCTGGTGGCATGCACAGCCTTGTGTGCAGGGGACAGACTGCTGATTGTGCCGCTGGCTTTCGCGAGTGGGCAGGAGACAGACCCTCCTAATTGTACCATTTCTAACTCCACTAAACCCCGGTTTTGGGCAAAACCCTGCGGACCCAGACTCATATGGTCCCGAAACACAGGGGAGCTGGAGGGACAGCAGTGTAGAGGCACTGCAAGAGAGAGCGCGTGCACACAGGGACGGCTCCAGCTATTACCCAGTCATGTGAGACTCAGGGGCTGTGGAGGATGGGGCCGACTGGAAGGCAAGGTGGTCCCTTAAGCCCTGAGACTACACCCATCCCAAGCTCAACAGAGAGGCTTTTGCAGATTTACAAGTCTGGTATCATAAGGCTGAATCCAACACAGAAGTTCTCCTGGCATAGTGAAAATGCGGAGACAAGGGAAGGGATCACAAACAAAAGAAATGGAGGAAAAGAAACAACTGGATATAGAGTTCAAAACCATGCTTATAAGGTTTTTCAAGAATATCCTAGAAAAGTTGGATAAAGTTAGCGAGTCCCAAGAGGAGATGAAAAAGATCCAACTAGAGATGATAAAGGACCAACTAGAATTTAAACATACAATGACTGAAATAAAAAATATTATTCAGAGACCTAACAGCAGATTAGAGGAAGGCAAGAATCAAGTTAAAAATTTGAAATATAAAGAAGCAGAAAACACTCAACTGGAAAAGCAAGAAGAGAAAGGAATCCAAAAATGTGAAGATAATGTAAGGAGCCTCTGGGACAGCTTCAAGCGTACCAACATCAGAATTGTGGGGGTGCCAGAAGAAGAGAGAGAAGAAGATACTGAAAATCTATTTAAAGAAATAATGACTGTAAACTTCCCACATCTGGTAAAAGAAATAGATTTACAAGTCCAGGAAGCACACAGAACCCCATATAAAAGGAATCCAAAGAGGACTACACCAACACACATCATAATTAAAATATCAAGAGGAGCTGAAATTGGTTTGGCTCAATGGATAGGGTGTCGACCTGCAGACTGAAGGACCCCAGGTTCTATTCCGGTCAAGGGGATGTACCTTGGTTATGGGCGCATCTCCAGTGGGGGATGTGCAGAAGGCAGCTGATTGATGTCTCTCTCATCAATGTTTCTAATTTTCTGTCCCTCTCCCTTCCTCCCTGTAAAAAAATCAATAAAAATATATTTTTAAAAAAATACCAAGAGCAAAAGACAAAGAGAGAATATTAAAAGCAGCAAGAGAAAAACAGTTCATTACCTACAAGGGAGCACCCATATGATTGTCAGCTGATTTCTCAACAGAAACGATGCAGGCCAGATGAGAGTGGCAAGAAATGTTCAACGTGATGAATAGCAAGAACCTACAACCAAGAATACTCTACCCAGCAAAGCTATCATTCAGAATTGAAGGGCAGAGAAAGAGCTTCACAGATAAGAAAAAGCTAAAGGAGTTCATCAACTCCAAACCAGTATTATATGAAATGCTGAAAGGTACTCTTTTAGAAGAGGAAGAAGAAAAAGGTAAAAGACAAAAAATTATGAACAACAGATACATATCTATCAATAAGTGAATCTAAAAATTAAGTGAATTAAAAATTTGATCAACAGAATAAACTGGTAAATATAATAGAATCAGGAGCACAGAAAGGGAGTGGACTGATAATTCTCAGGGGGAAAAGGGTGAGGGGTGTACGGGGAGAGACTGGACAAAAATCATACACCTATGGATGAGGAGGGAGGTAAGGTCAGAGGGAAGGGTTGGAGTTGGGTGGAAGGGAGCTATGGAGGGGAAAAAAGAGAAGCAAATGTAATAATCTGAATAATAAAGATTTAATTTAAAAAATTTTGAGGTTCTGCATGCTAAGTTGTACCCAATGATCATTTGAGCTCTACCATACCCTGAAACTAATAAACAACCTATGGTACAATGAGTTATTGAGTCTTGCACTTTAATAAAAAAAAATGCCGAGTCCTGAGGATTGACTTACCCAACATCTCAGAAACTTAGAGACTTAAGGACTTAAGTGCTTTGTCCCTATGAAGGATAAAGTAATCTTGTGATGTAGAGGGTCACATTTTAGGGCCTGTCATAGTATAACTCCACTGTAAAACTTGACAGTGACCATATTTCCCAAGAGGTGAATGAAAAGAGGAATAAAATACATGAATATCTAAAACCCTTCCTCTCCTCCCTTACATGGATACTATTGTGATTTCATCAGGATGGTCAACCCATTATGAGTTCCTTGTCCCTGAAAAACATGTTTGGCTCACCTCATCCAGAGGGAGAACATATTTGCCAATCTTACAACCGATAAGGGTTTAATCTCCAAAATTTATAGGGAACTCATTTAACTTAACAAAATAACAAGAGATCCCACTGCATGGGAGAACATATTTGCCAATATTACAACCAATAAGTGTTTAATCTCCAAAATATATAGGGAACCCATTTAACTTATCAAAAGGAAGATAAACAATCCAATAAGTCTATAAGTTACCTTATAATGTTTAGAGTCACACTGAGTAAGGATGGTACTGATAAGATTTTTAACCAGACTCAGATTTCCACTTGGGCCATCCTCACTGATTACCAAGCTTAATTAAACCTCCTTATGAAGTGATTTTCAATGGTTTGCAGCACAATCTATACCTTATATGACAGATTTCCAGGCAAGTAAAAAGTAGCTGCCAATCAGAAAGTACTATTTGACAAGGAGCAAAGAAACCTAAAATGGTAATCAGGCATTCTGGATAATCAGGTAAAGTGTTTTGCTGAAGAAATCTCTAGGTGTAGTTATTCAGCAATGGGAATTCCCACCAAAGACCTCCTGGCCATGTAGTAGGGTCATTGGTCCAAGATACATCCCCAATAAAGTTCATATTGTGCTCATCCCTATGACTAATACAAGTGGTTTTCCCTGTGCTCCTCCAATTAATATTGAGATAAATCAGAGAACCCTCCACTACTTTACCCAGATCTCTCAGCTTTCAAATATAAACAATATTAGAATCCATAGGCAACAAAATATTAGACATCTTTCATAAGAATATGTTTACTGATACATTTCCTAGGGCAATTGAAACTAAGGGAAAAAACAAACAAACAAATGGGACAACATCAACATAAAAAGAAACAGCAAAAGAAACCATCAACAAAATAACAAGAGATCCCACTGCATGGGAGAACATATTTGCCAATGTTACAACCAATAAGGGTTTAATCTCCAAAATTTATAGGGAACTCATTTAACTTAACAAAATGAAGATCAACAATCCAATCAAAAAATGGGCAAAGGACCTCAATAGACAATTTTTGAAAGATGATATACAGAAAGCCAAAGACATATGGAAACATGCTCAAAGTCACTAATCATCAGAAAGATGCAAATTGAAGTGTCATACAGGCCATTTTCTAAACTAAACGAACTTTATATGCACCTTATCCACACAATCATAAGTTTAACCTTATGTAAAATGAGTTGCAATATACTACTAATGTCTTGCACATGACTACCAAAATGCTCAATTATCTATCATCAATGAGTAGGCCATCATCTATATAAATGGCATGTTCCCAAAGGAAGGACTAGTCTTCACTCAAGTGGGCCCATAGAAGGACACAACCCAAAAAAAGACTAGATACCCTGTTGAACAGTTCTGGCTAAGCCAGCAGTACAAACAAGGTACAATTACCTGGTGCCCTAGATCAATTCCTGGGATTGATATGAAAGAGGCAAATCATCTCCTTCCATAAGAGAAGACTTCCAAACTCTGGCTACACAATTCTAATAAATAAAAAGAAGCTCAGCAATTAGTGGAGCTCTTCGACTACTTGCACTCTCATTTTTTCCCATGTGGGGTTCTGCAGGATATCCACTTATGGGGTTATTAGAAAGGCTGCTCCCTTTTTAATAAGTACACAACCAAGAGGATTTGCTAAAGGCCCTCTAAAAGACCTCTTAAGCTGTTCTTCCCTAGGATCTTCTGATGGCCATATGATGTTGGTTTTATAGATCTCAGAAACATCTGTTTGCCCATTGGAGCCTATGAGAGAGGGCCACTGCCATAGTCAGTGGCATACATTGGGTTTTGTGCCCATAAATATCTGGACTCAGCTGGAAGGGACACTTCTTTAAAAAAAAACTATTCACCTGCTATTGGGCCTTAGGAGATACTGAATGCATGTCCTATAATCATGAAATGATCTTAAGACCAAAAATTTCAATCAAATGATGTCAATTTTTTTCCCCTCTAGTTATCTTGGGGTATTCACAATTTAGTTGAAGTGCAAAACTTCTATAAAACATATTCTCAAATAAATATTCATGAACCAAAATAAAAAGATCTAATGAGTTTATTTTAAAATATTTTAAAGTGATCTGTAATTTTTATACTTACTAATAAATTCTTCCCCATTATCAGTTCTTTGACTCTTCACTTCAATGTCTGATTTAGATATTGAATCTTGATGCTCAAGCATATAATTTTCATCTGGTACTTCATCTCGAGCTACATGAAGAGAAGCATTTAGACCAATAAACTAAACAAAAATCTATTATGAAATCTCTAGGTTTCAAATTTATAACAAGTGTATAGCAGCTTCTCCACTCATTTTCGTAAAATTTTATAAATTCCCATAATGTTAGATCTGATGTGAAGACTATGAGAAAAGTTTTAATGGGTGTGTATGGCAGGTATTCTGTTTTATCAATAATATCCCTGATCTGCAAATGTTCTGTTAGTCTCTAGTATACTCCATTTTTTAATATTTTCAGTTAATACATATTCATAGACCAAACAACAAAAATATATATGTATGAGGTTACTCATTGCAGCATATTTGTAATAGCAAAATACTCAAAACTATCTAAATATACAAGCATAGGAATTTGGTAAATTAATGTATGTAAATTATCTATAATAATAAAAGTGTAATATGCTAATTAGATCAGATAGCCGAACAACCATCTGGACATCCTTCCAGACAACCTTCTGGACAAAGCTGAGGTTGCAAGGGCTGAGCCCCTTGCATGAATTTTATGTATTGGTCCTCTAGTGATAATACACACTGTGGGATTTAATTGGTGCAAACAGCCATATATATATATACATATATATATATATGCACACATATATATGTATGTATATATATACATATATATATGTATGTATGTGTGTGTGTATATATATACATATATATATATGTATGTATGTGTGTGTGTGTGTATATATATATATATATACATATATATATATATATATATATATATATATATATATATATATGGAGTGAAAAAGATACCTATAGACTAATTTGGAGGTATTTCTATGAACGAATGTTCAGTGAAGAAAAAATCCTGAAATAGAGGATATTTAGTATGCTATCTTTTAATTTAAAAAGAAAAGAAAATAAGAAAGAAATTAAGAGAGATATTGACCTCCATAAAGATGAAACACAGAAAACAGGAACCAGAAAACAAATTAGTTGGTCACTAAATGACACTGCTGGTACTGCTGGCTGAGTTGTACCCAGTGACTATTATTAGCTCTCTGCATATCTCTGGCGCTGATGGACAGGTTGGAACTGATAGACACAGTTGAGTTTTTAAGATTGATGTTGAATGAAAAGAATGCAGCTTTCTCAATTTTACTTTACCAGCAACCTGAGGAAACTCTTGAGACTTGAGTAGTGTGTCTCCACCATAGAGGAGATAATTTTATTAATTTAGTGAGGGACAGTGGCACATTGTTGGATATGTCAAAACAGACCCTCTGGGGCTGAGTTCTCTGCAGCGGCCTGTTTGGCCAAGGAAGACAAGGAAGGGAATCAGGGAAAACACTATGAAAACCTCAGACAATTCTAATGGCTGCCATTTGGTTTCCAGAAAGTTTGACCCACCTGTCATGAGTTTTCTGCCACTGAAAACCTTGTTTAGTTACTCAGCAATGGACTCTCAAGGAGAAGGATCTTCTGGAATGGTAGTGAGCCATGGGGGGGGGGTGGGGACCAAGATATAGCCTCACAAGAATTAAAGTGGTGATGATCCTTATTACTATCCTCCTAATAATCTTAAGAAAAATCAGAAAACTCTGTTTACATTTACTCAGAATTCTCAGCTCTCAAAAGTAAACAATATTAAGGGTAAGGCAAATGTCCTTAAGTCTCCAGTGGCATCTGAGGATGCGTCCAAGTCAATTCAAAGAGGCACCACAGAGGGGTGGATTGTAAAACTTGGGCCCTTTAGATACTAGTTTACTAGTGACTATATTCTCCACACCCTGAGAACAGGATCAAAGGGAAATAATTAATGCTGTCTGACCATTACCCAGACCTGACTATAAGTGAGTCCCTTTGGGGCACTATATACTTCCAATTTTATAGCCCCTATGACTATAAATGTAGTATAGATATATTTCCTATGTGAATTTCCAACTTGAATCAGCCCCAAGCCTTGATGAGCACTGCTGTAGTTATGATTATTTTCATGGGGCATGTGAAACACTGTAAATCTTCCAGACTACCAGTATATAGATATTTGTCTCCAGAAACAACTACCTGGGGAAGAAAAAGAAATCACTGCTATAATTACTGAGTTTAACTACTACAAAGATCTCCTTGAGACTATTAACTTCATTCAATTCAATAACTAAACTGACTTGTGCATAAAGACTTGGGTGCCTATAGACTAACTTAACACTGATACAGCCCAGGACACTGGTGTTACCTGACATTTATGACTGCCATAGAAGCTCTTTCCCAAGCTGTGAGAAGGAGTTCTGAAGCAATTTATATTGCAAATGCCCTTTTCAGTATCCCTGTCCACACAGATTATCAGGATCAGTTTGCTTTATGTGTAACAGGTTGTAATACATCTTCCATGTCCTTCCACAAGGCCACAAGCTTGAAGAAATCATATTCTCAAACTGCACTAGTCTTTCGCTATATTGATAACACTTTCCTGGTGGGGTCAGACAAAGCTAGTGCATAACAAGAATTAGATGCTAAGTTTACCCACATTCATTAACACAGGTGGGCCACAAATAAAGACATGGTACAAAGACCTTGTATCCAGGTGAAATCCCTGGGAAGAGGCAATATGTCTTATTCCAGAGGAGACAACTGCCAAGTTTTTGTCCCTGTCAATCCAACAAATGCAAAAGAAACCTTAAAATCTGTGGAATTATTCTGCTATAGGCACTCTCACATTTTCTTCAATGAGATCCTGATTGCAGGCATCTATGTAGTTACCAAAAAGACCTCTACTTTAAGTTGATTTTCACCAATAAGATTCTCTGAGGCTGTTCAACAGATTTCCATAATATTCTTCTCTTTGGCCACTGTGACCTGCATTTAAGTTACAAATCTCTGCAACATCTCTTTTACCAGTAGAAACTTTAAAATAAGGCAACTGCACAAGACAGCAAATTAAATTGGGTTTCTTGACTCCTAACTTCTTGGTGTTGACTGAAAGGTATACCTCTTTGAAAAGCAATTATTAGTCTGTTAATGTCTTTGGAAGATACACAGCAGATGACCAGAAATATTAACCAAAAGTCATTAATTCTCTAGTTTTCATTCTCTAGTTACCTAAGAGTATTGATACTTTAGGACAAAGTTTAACATTTTTATAAAATATATAGTAAAATACAGATGCATAAAGCCAAGTAAAATATTTTTGGTTCTAATTAATTTAATTTGAAGTTATCTGTAATGATTATACTTACTAGTGAGCTTTTTCTCTGTAGAGGTTCTTTGTTTCTTTGCTTTCACTTGGGTTTTTGAAGTTGATTCTTGTTTCTCAAGAATAAGATTATTATCTGGTACTGTATCATAAACTATATAAGAGATATATTTAGTTACTAAATAGAAAAATAGATGTAGTAATGAGTATATTAAAATTTTATAACAAGTATATAGCAACATTCTTATTTTTATGAACGTATGACTAAATTGTCATAATGTTAGATCTGACAATTTTTTTGTGTGAGAAGAGTTTTAATAGATGTGTCTTAAAGCTTTCTTATTCTTTCTTAGGATCATATATAGTTTATATTGGTCTCCAACATACTTTATAGATTATATAGGCTTCATAGACCAATCAACAAAAATGCATATGTAGCCCAGCCAGTGTGGCTCAGTAGTTGATCTTCAACCCATGCACCAAGAGATCACCTGTTTGATTTCTTGTAAGGGCATATACCTGATTTGCAAGAGTGACCCCCAGTAGGAGGCATGCAGGATGTAAGCTGATCAATGTTTCTCCCTCTCACTTATGTTTATATTTCTCTCTCCCTCTCTCTTCCTCTCTCTCTAAAAAAAATAAATAAAATGAAAACATATTTTTAAATGCCTATGTAGAATCTATTAATTATAGCATTATTTATAATTGTACATAACTATTCAAGCATAGTTGACTGGATGAATAAGCTAATACACATAAACAGTCAGTATGTATATATTTATATATATATAAGCCTAAGTTACTATTGCAAACAAACAGATGACCAAACAGGATGCATGGGGCAACCAGTCCCGTGGAGATGGGGGAATGTGAGGCAGTTGGGGCTGACCAAATGACCAAGCAATACATGCATGGGGCAATCAGGCCCAAAGTGGGGGACAGTTGTGGGTGACCAAATGAACAAGCAGCAGGTTGCATGGGATGACCAGGCCCTCAAGGGCGAGAAATGGGGGTGACTGGGCCAGCAAGCGGGGGGGACAGTGAAGGTGACCAGGTCAGCAGGGGAGGGCAGTTGGGGGCAACCAGGCCAGCAGGGAGGTAGTTAAAGGCGACCAGTCCAGTGGGGGGAACAGTTGAGTGCAACCAGGCTGGCAGGAGTGACATTTAGGGGCAACCAGGCTGGTATGGGGGGAGTTATGGGTAACCAGGCAGGCAGTCAGGTGAATAGTTAGGAGTCAGTAGTTCCCAATTATGAGAGGGATATATATATTCTGGGGATCCGGTCTAAACCGGCAGTTGGACATCTCCCAAAGGGTCGTGGATTGGAGACAGTGCAGGCTAGGCTGAGGGGACCCCTCCCCCCTTGCATGCATGAATTTCATGCACCATACCTCTAGAGAGTGTGTGTGTGTATATATGACATATGTAAGTTTGACATATCATAAATTTGTATATACTACTATAAACTTATATATACACACGTATGTATACTATAAACTTTGTAAATTATGGCAAATAATGTGATACAAACAGCTGTATATAGAAATGTAAAAGAAATGAAAAGGACTTCTATTAGCTGAATTGAAGGAGGGGCCAAAAGAGGAATATTTGTATGCCACCTTTTAGGTTAAGAACAAGAGAAAATAAGAAAATGATAGAGAGAGAAAAGGAGAGAAAGAGAGAGAGAGAGTTGGAACAATACTTACCTTTACAAAATGAAACAAGTGAGATATCAGAAAACAATATAGGTGATTACCTACAAAATGAAAGGAGGAGAACTAGGAAAGAAATGGTAGTCCTTTAAATATACCCTTTTGCACATTTTTTTTTTTTTACTTTTGGACACAGTTCACTTTTTATATACTTCAAAAAAGAAATTAAAACACAAAAGAGAAACTAAAACTGAAAGCAAACTTAAAGAAATGAACCTACTTTAAAAAAAGTATTAATAGAAGTAACTCATCAATACAAGCAAGTTGTTGACATATATACTTCCATTTATGACAAAATATTTTAAATAGATTTGTTTTCTAGATGTATATGCTAAGCAATTCTAAAATAATGTTTCAAGAATAATAAGGGGTAAATATAATTAAATATACTATGTTATTCAGAGTCAAGATTCATACAGTGGAAGAAAGAACATCCACACATGACCTGAAGGAAGGCAAGAACATGCCTTAAAGGGATGAACTAGAATTGAAGATTTCCAATATTTATCATGAATTCTAAATATACCAATACATGTTTATATTCAAATATGTGTATGAAAATATGTGTATGTATAAATGTATTAATAAGGAACCCAAACCCAAGCAAGATCTTTTTGTGATCTTCTTTCTGGTCACAATCTTAGACAATTATAAAGGCACTAGTGGCCTGGTGCATAAAATTCATGCAGGAATAAGGTTCCCTCAGCCCAGCCTGCACCCCTCCAATCAGGGTCATCCCTCTTACAATCTGGAACTGCTGGCTCCTAACCACTCACCTGCCTGCCTACCTGAGTGCCTCTGTATAATTACCCCCAACTTCCCTCCCCTGCTGGCCTAGTTGCCTCCAAGTACCCTCCCCTGAGGCCTGATCTCACCCCCAACTGCCCTCCCTGCTGGCCTGGTTGCCCCCAACTCCTCCCCTTCAGGCCTGGTCTCACCCTCCACTGCTCTCCCCTGCCAGCCTGATCTCACCCCTAATGTCCCTCTGGTGCCAGCCCAATCTTGCCCCCAACTGCCCTCTCTGCCTTGGCCCCCACCACCATGGCTTCGTCCAGAGAAAGTTGGAAGATGGCCAGTCGACCTGGTCTAATTAGCATATTACATTTATTATACTTTTATTAGTATAAATAGATGACATAGGATAGGATTGCTTAAATTGAGTGGGGGAAGGGGGAGGAAGAAAGCCATTTTTGAGCAGGAGGAGCTCATTCTTGGCAGACAAAAATACATAATCCCTATATCTGGACTGATAGCCAGCCATATGCACTATACTGCCAAACCAATCATTAAAAGATTGAACTGCTTTCTTACACCTTACAGCAAATAGTCGTTGCCCTTAAAACCCTTCATCAGCCCCCACCCTTAGGTTCTGCCTTCACAGTTCAGCCAGGTTCTGATTGGTTGGTTTCTATGCCAGTCAGCATCAAAAGCTCTGCCTCCTAGGCACCATTGGCTCCTCGCACTTCACCCAGATTTGGTTCTAATTGGTTAGTTTCTATGCCAGTCAGCATCTCCAGGCCTATCTCTGGACCTGATCAGAGAGATGGGGCTGATCAGCAGAAAAAGAGAGGTGCAGCTGCTGGCCAGGCCTGGAGAGGAGAGAGGCAAGGACTGATCAATAGCTGCCATGGAGGCTACAGATCAGACCCTGCTTCTCTCTCCAGGTCTGATCCACAGGTCCCTTGGCAGTCAGTGCTGGGTCGCCACACTTGCAGCAGCAGCAGTCAGTACTGGACCACCATGGCAACCCAGCACTGATTGCAGAACTGACCTCTGGTCAATCGAGCCTTCAGTTGTTATGCAACATGGGATTTTATATATTAGGATTATCTGGCAGTTACCAGGGAGGAAGGAAGCTTCTCAAACCATAAGAGACTTAAAGAGACTTGATGCATAACCAGTGCACTGTGGGCATTGGATATAGGCACATTCATGAACTCAGCCTGCTTCCCTGCCCCATTCCTTGCTCTTACCCATATTTTATTCTTTGTCTGTCACTTTCAATTAGAGGTCTCCTTATGGTGAGAGTAGCATTTGACTGAGACACTATAATGTTTAGGCACTGCCTCTGTCTAAACCAATTCATGAGAAAGAGGGTGGCTTGAAGAACCTTTTCTCCAACTCACATTTACTCCTAGCCCTCCCACTAATCCCAAGGACAAAGAATGTGTAAAGCCATAAAACAACAAGGCATCTTTCTTTGGGGGTCCTCCTATGCATCTCATTGTATTTTGCTGAGGTGTGCCAACATTATTAGCATCAGAAAGCCACCTGGAACACTTTGGCAGTTAGGTAATGTGTTTTGGACAGTGTTAATGGACCAGGCAGGGTGCTGTAGGAGAGTGCTATTTTATTGTTTATATAAGCTTTTCAGTTCTGAGGAGAAACAAAGTTGCTTTTCTTTAGAGCTTGATTCACTGGCCAAGATATTTGCTGGGTCAAATTAGAGCTTCACCAAAGGAAACCTGAGAAAGCTAGAGAAGCAATTTGCGGCTACTTCTTATGATCCACCATCAATCGGCCAAAAGCCATTGGAGCTCCTACATGCCAATAACTCTTGTTAGATCTGACTATATTCCTGGAACTTATAGTCAGCCTACAACATAGTAAATTACTGAGGCTTGTGCTTCCATGAAAAAGAATGAGAGTCAAGGGATCATTTTGCCCAGGAGCAAATGAAATCTTAAAAGACTTAGGTAGTTTGCCTTTCTTGAAAGGAAGTAATCTTATTAAGCATACTGAACGAGAAAGGCATATTGTTGGGCTTGTCACTACAGAACTACTTCTTCAGAAAACTTTGACAGTGGCCTATTAGCCAAAGAGGTGGGAAAAAGTGGGAGAGAATAAAAGCAAACATCTGAGACTCTTGCCTTCCTCAGCTGGGTACTTACTGTTTTGGCTTTGACAGGAAAGCCCACCAGTGATAAGTTCCCTGACACTCAACGTGTTTGTACCATCATTGCAGTAGAGACAGTGTCCCTTTGAGCCACACTGATAGTCCTTGGGCAGTGATTGGTAAACTGTGGCTCACAAGCCACATGTGGCTCTTTGGCCCATTGAGTGTGGCTCTTCCACAAAATACCATAGCCTGGATGAGTCTATTTTGAAGAAGTGGAATTAGAAAAAGTTTAAGTTTTAAAAAAAATTGGCTTTCAAAAGAAATTTCAATCATTGTACTGTTGATATTTGGCTCTGTTGACTGAGTTTGCCGACCACTGTCCTAGGGAAAACACTGATGGGATGAAGACAGTAATGAAATTTTAAACCAATTCATTCATGCCATCTTTGCTGGATATTAGACTCAATTAAACCTCTTTAAGCTCAGTTGACATTGCTCAGTAGCTGAGTGTTGACCTATGAATGATTAGGTCATGGTTCTATTCCTGATCAAGGCACATGCCTGTATTTCAGGCCCAGTCCCCAGAGGAAGGTGTGCAGGAGGTCGCTGATAAATGATTCTCTCTTATCATTGATGTTTCTGTATCTATCTCTTTCTCCCTTCCTCTCTGAAATGAATGTATGTGTTTTAAAAAACATCCTCATAAGGTCAAGTCATTGGGTACTACACAATTTGAATATTCACTGACAAATTATCAGACATGGCTAAAATAGCAATTGATAAACAGTGAAAACAAGGTAAATATTGTAACAAGTCACCTATTCCTGGACAATGTAGGCAAAGCCTTCTAGAAAAAAAATCTATGGGTAGAAATCCAATAATAGGGTACCAAAGAAGCAAGTTGACTGCCAATACATAGCCCTGACAAAACACATTAACCTAACTTTCCAAAACACAAGGAACTCATGGCCTGGTGGGCCAAGGGATGCCCCAAAGGTATCCAATCTAGGGTCCACATGGTGAAGACTCATATGACTAATATGTGTTTTATTGCTAAGCTCTTTCCACTGAATCTGAGTACTCACAGCCTTTAAAAATACCTCTGTGTTTTCAAAAATATATGACAATGGGTTAGATAAGGTTTTGTGGTCCTTGGTGGGAACATGAGAGCCTATGCTAAAATTACAGTTTAATGGGGAAGTAAAAATACAATTTTTTGCCCAGCCTGCATGGCTCAAATGATTGACTGTCTATCTATGAACCAGGAGGTCACAGTTGGATTTCCAGTTAGGGCATATGCAGGATTGCAGGCTTGATCCCTAGTGGGTGGTGTGCAGATTCTTCTTAATTGATATTTCTATCTCTCGCTCACTCTTCCTTTCCTCTCTGAAATCAATATATATTAAAGGAATACAATTTTTTGAACCTTTTGGATACTGATGCTATGTGCCTGTGATTGCCATAACTCCTGACTCCAGAATGAGAGGAAAACATATAATTTTCAACTGGGTAAGGGTACAGGATCTGGGTAAGTGTCCCCTTCAGTCTGAGTCCATTACCAAAGGAATTTGCTCAGATTCAACTATAGGTATACTTCTTTAGGTCATTACAAACTCCATTGTTATGGTCCCACTAGTATATCTACTAGTATTATTGGAATAGATTAAATATCAATGTGAATCACTGTTTTTATTAACTCCTCAGCCCTGGGGGAATTGTTACAATTAGGGTCATTTCAGCTGACATGTGGAAGATCATTAACCTGTCCAATTACTAGTACCCAATGCCTTTGTCTTCCAAAGCATCTGCCTGTGAGGGGGGGGGGGGGAGGCTGCTCTAATTGCTGAGTTTAATGAAATGAAAGTTCTCCATGAAATTTTAACCATTCACAAACTCTACCCATGACATAGGATACAGTCAATTGATATAAGCAGCTCAATGTTGTAGTACAGCCCTTACACCTATAATATCTGATGTGATTGTAATACAAGGTATTGTACAAACTTGAGGGAACTTGGTATGCATCTTTTATCATGAATGCTCTTTTCAGCATCCCTTTATTGTGGATGATTATGATTAGTATAACTTTTTGTGCATTGGGTTGCCATACAAAACTACTATACTTCCAAGAAAGCCTTCCAAAATTTCCTGAATATGCGTCACCAATGCAAAAGACAGGATATGAAAAAGTCCACTATCAGAGGGAACAATAAACTTCCACTCTATTGATGATATTGTTTTAGTGGGCACAATATGGACACTAAAACTGGAATCTCTGCAGATCCACATATGGAAACTCAGTGGGTCCATTATTACAGAAAAGGTACAGTAGCCTGCTACCCTAATGAAATTGTTGAATTTGGTCTGTAAGAAACATGACATATTATTCCAGAGAATAGCGCCAAGCTTTACATATCCTCTTCAACAAATGAAAAGAAGACCCAGTGATTGGTGGAATAATTCAGTGACTTACATTCTCAGTCTCCATGTATAGTCCATAATGGCACCTATCTATAGGGTAAATAGAAAGACTGCTTACTTTCAGTGGGGCCATAGCTAAGATTATGTCTGGACGTTCTCCAAGAGACCACCAAACTGCCCTTCCCCACACCCTTCTAATATTTATTTAATCTTTGAATTACAGAACTCAGCAACATTTTTGTTCATTATTAGATGTTTTAGCAGAAGGCCACTGACACAGGTCAGAGGCACTCCTTTGGGCTTTCAAACTTGTATCTCCAGGAGTCAGCTGAAAGGTATACACCCTGTAAGAGATATTTACTAACCTGAACAGGATGGCTCAATGGATGAGCATCTACTTAGGAACCTGAAGGTGATAGTTTCATTCCTGATCAAGACACATGCCTGGATTACAAACTTGATCCCCATTGTGGGGTGTGCATGAGGCAGCTGAGCAGTGATTCTCTCTCATTATTGATGTTTCTCTCTCTCTCTCTCTCTCCTTCTCTCTCTCTCTGAAAGAAATGAAATATTTTTTAAAAAGATATTTACTAGACTTTTATAAGGCTTTTATGAATACTGAGTAGTTATCCATGATATCAGAAATATGAACCAAAGTATATTAATTCTTTTGCCTTAGTTCTATAGTTATTTTAGATTATTCACACTTCAAATCAAAGTATAAAATTTCTATAAAACATATGCTTAAGTACTTATTCATGAATCAGAGAAAATGATCTTCTGATGAGCTTTAAATAATTTAAAGTTACATATAATTATACTTACTCTTAAATTTTTCCCCTTTAGAAGTTCTATGTTTCTTTACTTGCAGTTGTGTTTTTGGCATTGTGTCTTGTTGCCCAAGCACAGAATTTTCATCTGGTAATTTACCATAAGCTATATAAAGAGAGGTATTTAGTTCAATAAATAAAAAACATATATTGTGAATTCCATGCTTTCAAATTATTGACAAATGTATAGCAGCATATTCTTTCATTTTGAAAAAGTTGTAAGTAAATTAACATAATGCTAGATCTGATTTGTAAATGGTGATGAGAGTTTTGATGGATGTATATTGAAACTATATTGCTATTTGTTTAATATTCATAAACCATATGTTTCATTTTAATCTCTTTTAATTTTTGCAGTACTTTAAGCTGAAACACACTCATAAAACTACTAATGAAAATTTATTTGCAGAAGATTATTCATTAGAGAATATTTGTATTTGCAAATACTAAAAAGCCACATATATGTGTAAATGTTGCAGATTGGTTTAATAAACTGAAGTATATACTATAAACTATAGTAATATTAACTATTGTCTATAATATGACATAAACAACTGTAAAAGGAATAAAAAATATCCCATCAAATTGACTTGGAGAAATTTCTAGGGTATAATGTTTAGTGGAATAAAATAAAATTGATGGGATATCTATAATGTTACCTTTTATAAATAAGATAAAAAATAGATATAATTATCTTTACAAAATGAAACACATAAAAGATAAACTAGAAAATAAAGTAGTATCTTACCAATCATTGCAGATTGGGCTCATCGAATTGCATTCAATGACTATTGTTAGTGCTAAGCATGTCCCTGTTACTGACTCAGTGAAATTTTGCAACTCTTTATTTACTCTTTGCTTATTGATTTCAGAGAAAGTAAGGGAGAGGGAAAGAGAGATAGAAACATCAATGATAAAGAGTCATTGATCAGTTGTCCCCTGTACAACCTCTACTGGGAATCAAGCCCACGACCTCAGCATGTGCCTTGACAGGAATCAAACCATGATCTCTTGGTTCATGGATCATTGCTCAACCAATGAGGCACACTGGCTGGGTTTGTGACTAATTTATAATGAAAAGTATGTAGAGCCCTCAAGACAGCTTTTCCAGTCACTTGAAAAGGCCATTTGGACTGGGGTAGTTTGTTTTCACCATTAAGAAGGTAAGTAGTGAAACTCAGTGAGGGAATGCATCAAAACAGACCCTCCTCACAGAGTGCTCTAACAGAGGCCACTTTGCACAAGGAAGACAAGGAAGCAGGGAGGGGAATGATGTGAACACTTGATCCCCTCTCCCTACTCAGTTTCTTTCTCAGGTTGGGTCCACCTATGATGAGTTTCCTGACACTGAAAGTTATTTAGATCACCTGTATAGCCACCTGAAAGATGCCCAATGAATCACTCTGATGTTTCTTTGGTTCAAAAATCAGGAGTGAGAATAGGGGATGATGAGATTATTAACCAGCTCAGATTTCCAGTGTCATTTATGCCATCTTTACTGGTTTCCTAACTCATTTAAACCTCTACATAAGGTGAAGTCAGTTGGTTTACAAGACAATTCAGATTTTAACTGGCATATTTCAAAAAGAAAACATGCAAAACAAAAAAACAACAACAAAACCTGCTACTGCTAGATAACAATGTTTGATCAATAAACAGAGTGATTTAAATATGGCATAATCAGGAACCCACTCTAGACTGGTTGGACAATCTGGTTAAGTGTTTTCACAAGTAAATCTTGCATCTAGTTACTCAACAATGGGATTCAAGAGGATATTGATAAACCCTCCATAAAATAATTCATGGCCAGGTAGTGGCCCATAGGTCACACAACACACAGCCCAAATAAAGGACAAATAGTGATGACATTTATGATAAACACAGGTGATTTTTCTTCTACACTTCCAAGTGAATGTTGAGATGAATGAGAGTTTTCAGCTATCAATATAAACAAGAAACAGGGTCAGACCAAGATCCCTACAACCCTACTTGGAACATGAGTATAAATGTCAAGGTCACAGTTCAGTGGGGAGCTGGGTGATAACTGCATCTGGGCCTTTTGGACACTGATGCACAAATGGATGTGAGCTCCATAACCACTGACACAAGGATAAATGGGACACAGATAATGTAACTGGTTTTAAGTGTGAACTCACAAAATGGGCCCTTACCCAACTCCAACTATTGGTATCTCTCTACAGTCCATGGAAAACCTATGTTGCTATGGTTCCCATTACTAAATATATTGTTGGTATAGATGTATTTTCTATGTGAGCCTCCTAGTTGCTTTCATCTCTAAGCTGTGATGCTCTGGTGCAAACTGCTACATGTTAGGGCCACTTTTAGTAGGGCATGTGGAATATTATAAACCTACTAGACTACCAATGTCTAGTACCTTTTCCAACCAAAAATTACAACCTTGGAGAGAAAAAGAAATATTTGCCCTTATTGCTGAACTTAACAAAATAAAATTCCCCATTAAATTATTTCTCCATTTATAAATGCTTTCAGTCTGTGTGGAAGGCCTTGGATACCTAGAGATTCAATTGGTTATATATAGTTATCTCAGTGCTATGTACAACTCTGGACACTGACTTCACTTAATATTGTGACTTTCACAGAGGTTCATTGCTAGAGGTGAGTGAAGTAGGTATGTAGTAATTGATATTAGAAAAGCTTCTTTTAGGATCCCTGTTCCCAAAGATAATGAGGATGAATTTGCCCTCTATGGAATAAGTTACAACATACCTTTTTAAAAATTATTTATTGCTTAAAGCATTACCTATGTCTTCTTTTGCCATCCTCATGCCCCAGCACATGTCCTCACTCCCTAGTGTCTGTGTCCATTGGTTAGGTTTATGTGCAGGTATACACACACTTTGGTTGATCTCTTACTACCACATTTCCCCATCTTCTCTCTGAAGTTTGAGAATCTGTTCCATGCTTCTCTTTTTCTGGATCTAATTTATTCATTGGTTTATTACACAAATGAGTGAGATCATGTGATATTTATCTTTCTCTGACTGGCTTATTTCACTGAGCATAATGCTCTCCAGTTTTATTCATGCTGTTGCAAATGGTAAGAGTTCTTTCTTTTTTTACAGCAGCTTAGTATTCCATTGGGTAGATGTACCCTATTTTTTTAATCCACTCATCTACTGATGGGCACTTTAACTGTTCCAAATCTTAGCTATTATAAATTCTGTTGCTATGAACTTACTGGTGCATATATTCTTTCTGATTAGTCTTTCTGATTTCTTGGAATATATATCTAGAAGTGGGATTACTGGGTCAAAAGAAAGTTCCATTTTCAATTTTTTAATGAAACTCCATACTTTTTCCCACAGTGGCTGCACCAGTTTGCATTCCCTCCAGCAGTGCATGAGGGTTCTTTTTTCTCCACATCATCACCAGCACTTGTCATTTGTTGACTTATTGATGGTAGCCATTCTGACAGGTGTGAGATAGTAACTCATTGTCATTTTGATTTGCATCTCTCAGGTGATTAGTGACTTTCAGTATGTTTTCATGTCTCTTGGCCTTCTGTATGTTCACTTTCGAGAAGAATCTGTTTAGGTCCTATGCACATTTTTTGACTGGATTATATATATTTCCTTTTATTACAATGTATGAGTTTCGTACTGATTTTGGAGATTAGACACTTTTCAGATATAACATTGGCAAATACATTCTTCCAGGCAATTGACTTTCTTGTTGTTTTGTTGATGGTTTATTTTGCTATGCAAAAGCTTTTTATTTTGATGTAGTCCCATTTGTTTGTTTTCTCCTTAGTTGCCATTGTCCAAGGAGCTATCTTGGTAAAGATATTGCTATGACATGTGTCTGATATTTTTCTGACTGTGGATTCTTCTAAGATTTTTTTGCTTTCTCATGTTACTATTAAGTCCTTTATCCATTTTGAGTTTATGTTTGTGTATGTTATAAGTTGATGGTCAAGTTTCATTTTTTTGCATGTTTCTGTTCAATTTTTCCAACACCGTTTATTAAAGAGCTTGTCTTGACTCCATTGTATGATCTTGCCTACTTTGTCAAATATTAATTGAGCATAATGGCTTGTCAATTTCTGGGCGCTCTGTTTTGGTCTATATGTCTGTACTTGTACCCGTACCAGGCAATTTTGAGAAAAGTGACTTTGTAATATAGCTTGATATCTGGTATTGTGATCCCTCCAACTTTGGTCTTCTTTCTCTGAATTGCTGTGGTGATTTGGGGTCTTTTTTTATTATGAATTTTTGGAGAGTTAGTTCTAGATCTCTGAAATATGCCATTGGTATTTTAATGGGAATTGCATCAAATCTACAGATTGCTTTGGGTAGTATGGACATTATAATGATGTTGATTCTACCAATCCATGAACCTCTTATGAACTTCCATTTGTTTATGTCACCTCTATCTCTGTTTTCAATGTCCTGTAGTTTTCTGAGTACAGGTCTTTTATCTCCTTAGTTATGTTTATTCCTAGGTATCTTAATTTTTCTGTTTCAATGGGAAAGGGAATTGGGTGTTCAGTTTCTCTTTCTTGAATTCATTATTGGTGTATAAAAATTTTGGAGTGTTAATTTTGTATCCTGCTACATTGCAGAATTCATTTATTAAGTCTAGTAGTTTTTTTATGAAGTCTTTAGGGTTTTCTATGTATATCATGCCATCTGTGAACAATGATAGTTTTACTTGTTTTTGTTTTTTTCCAGTTTGGATGACATTTATTTCTTCTTGTCTGATCACTATAACCACCACTTCCAATATTATGTCCAACAAGAGTGGTGCATGTGGGTATCCCTGTCTTGTTCCTGTTTTTAGGAAAAATATTTTTAGTTTTTGCCCATTGAGTATGATGTTGGCTGCAGGTTTGTCATATATGGCTTTTATTATGTTGCGGTATGATCAATCTATTCCCATTTTTCTGAGAGTTTTTATCAAGAAAGGGTGTTGGATTTTGTCAAATGCTTTTTCTATATCAATTGATATGATTATGTGATATTTAGCTCTCAATTTGTTTATGTGATGGACCACATTTATTAATTTGTGGATACTGAACCAATCTTATATCCACAGAATAAATACCACTTGGTCATGGTGTATAACCTTTCTAATGTAATGCTGGTTCCAATTTGCTAGAATTTTGTTGAGGATTTTAGCTTATATGTTCATTTGAGATATTGGCCTATAATTCTCTTTCTTTTAATGTCTTTATGTGGTTTTGGGACTAAGGTAATGCTGATTTCATAAAAAAAGGTTGGAAGTGTGTCTTCCTCATGAATTTTTTGGAATAGGCTGAGGAGGACAGATTTTAGTTCTCTTTGAATGTTTAGTAAAAGTCCTCTGTGAAGCCATCTGGCCCAGGGATTTTGTTTACTGGAAGTTTTTGTTTGTTTGTTTGTTTTACTGCTTCAATGTCCTCTGAAGTTATAGGTCTATTTATATTTTTTGTTTGTTCCTGATTGAGTTTTAGAAGGTCCTATTTTTCTAGGAATATGTCCATTTCCTCTATGTTGACCAGTTTGTTGGAATAGAGTCTTTCATAGTATTGTTTTAACAATTCTTTGCATATCTATGAGATCTCTTGTTATTTTGTCTCTTTCATTTTTGATTTTGTTTATTTGGGTCCTCTCTCTCTACTTTGTGAGCCTGGCAAGAGATTCATCAATCTTGTTTAGCCTTTCAAAGAATCAGCACTTGGTTTATTGATCTTTTGTATTGTATTTTGTTTGTTTGTTTGTTTGTTTGTTTGTTTGTCTCTATGTCATTTA
Source organism: Lasiurus borealis (assembly GCA_004026805.1). Classification (NCBI taxonomy): domain Eukaryota; kingdom Metazoa; phylum Chordata; class Mammalia; order Chiroptera; family Vespertilionidae; genus Lasiurus; species Lasiurus borealis. The sequence continues at coordinate 62,392 of PVJN01002408.1, read as the reverse complement.
TTTCCACTCTAATCATTATTTCCGTACTTCTGTTCACTCTGGGCTTTTCCTGCTTCTCTCTTTCTAATTTTGTCAAGCATCGTCTCAGATACCAATGTGAAATGTCAGAAATGAAATTCAAACACTGGAGATTAATAGTATGTCATTAAACAATGATTGGGTTACCAAAGAGATCAAGTAAGAAATTAACAGCATCCTGGAAATAAATGACAATGAAAACACAACAATTCAAAATATATGGGACACCGTGAAAGTGGTCCTGAAAGAAAAGTTCATACCTCAGCAAACAAGAAAAACTGGTAACAAATTACTTAACTCTACAACTAACTTAACAGGATAAAATCAATAAATTCCAAAAAATATACAATCTTCCAAAGCTAAATCAGGAAGTGTCCCAAGTGCCCCCTGCTGGCCTGGTTGCCACACAACTAGAGACTGTGACTAGACAGATTACAACTAGTGAAATTGAATCAGTAATAATTGTTTTAAAAACTTTCAACAAACACAAGTCCTGGGTTACATGGTTTCACAAGTGAATTTGATCAAACATTAAGAGATGAGCTAATAATACCTTCTCAAACTTTTTCAGAATATTCAATAGGAGGGAAGATTCCCAAAGCTCATTCTATATGGCTAGCATTCTCCCAATTCCAAAACTAGAAAAGACATGACAAAAAAAAAAAAAAAGAAAATTATAGAACAATATCTTTGATGAATATGAACACTAAAATCCTCAACAAAATATTAGCAAACCACATCCAGATATACATTAAAAAGATCATACACCATGATAAAATGTGCTTTATTCCATGGAGGCAAGGTTGGTATAATATCCACAAAACAATAAATGTGATTCACCACATAAACAAATTGAAGAATAAAAAAACTACATGATCTGTTCAATAGATGCAGAAAAAAGCATTTGATAATATCCAGCATCCATTTATGATAAAAACTCAGAACAAACTGAGAAGAGAGGAAACATGCCTAATGTAATAAAGGTCATGCATGACAAAACCACAGTGAACATTACACTCAATGGACAAAAACTACAAATATTCCCCTTAAGAATGAGAACCACACAGGGATGTCTACTTTCACCACTCTTATTCAGCACTAGAGGCCCAGTGCATGAAAATTGTGCATGGGGATGGAGGGTCCCTCAGGCCAACCAGTATCCTTTTCAATCAGGAACGCCTCAGGGGATCTCAGACTGCTGGGATTGGGCCTAAACCAGGAGTCAGACATCTCTCTTGCAATCTAGGACTGCTTGCTCCTAACCACTTGCCTTCCTGCCTGCCTGATTACTCCATAACTGCCCCACTGCCAGACTGGTTGTCCCTCAAGTTTCCCCTGCTGGCCTGATTGCCACACAACTACCCTCCTGCTGACCTGGTCACCTCCTAACTGTCCTGAAGGAAATTGGATGTTCGAATATGTCCAGTCACCTGGACTAATTAGCATATTACCCTTTTATTAGTATAGATAGTACTAGAAGTCCTCACCACAGAAATCAGAAGAAATAAAAGGCATCCAAATTGAAAAGAAGAAATAAAACTGTCATTATTTGCTGTTGACACGGTGTTGTGTACAGAGAACCCTAAAAATTCTACCAAAAAAATATTAGAACAGATAAATGAATTCAGTAAAGTAGCAGGATACAAAGTAAATATCTACAAGTAAGTTACATATTTACATATATACCAATAATGAAATATCAGAAAGGGAAACTACAAAAGCAACCCCATTCTCAATTGCATTAGAAAAGAATAAAATAGCTAGCAATAAATTTAACCAGAGATGTAAAAGACCTATACTAAAAATATTATAAACACTGCAGAGAGAAAATGAGAAAGACAAAAATAAATGGAATCATATACTGTGTTCAAGGATAAGAAGAATTTTCATCATTAAAATGCCCATACTACCCAAAGTAATCCACAGATTCAATTATATTCCTATTGAGATACCAATGGCTTATTTTATAGAACTAGAACAAATGTTTCAAAATTTATATGGAATCACAAAAGACCCCCAAATAGCAACACCAATCTTGAGAAAGAACAATGTTAGGGGAATCACACTATCTGATATCAAATTATACTACAAGGCCATAATAATGAACACAGCATAGTACTGGAATAAAAACAGACACATATATCAATAGAACAGCATGCAGAGATCAGAAATAAGTCCACACCATTATAGTCAATTAATATTTGGCAAAAAATTCCAAAACTTACAATGGACTAATAGTAGGCTATTCAATAAATGGTGTTGGGAAAATTGGACATATATGGGCAAAAAAATGAAACCAGACCACCTTCTTATACCACATATAAAAATAAACGCAAAATTCATTAAGTACTTAAATGTTAGACTTGAAACCATAAGAATCATAAAAGAAAACATAAACAGTAAAGTCTCAGGTTTTTCATGGCAATATTTTTTCTGATATATCTTCTTGGGCAAGAGAAACAAAAAAAATAAATAACAAATGGGACTACATCAAACTAAAGAGTTTTTGCACAGCAAAGGAAATCATCAATAAAATAAAAACACAATCCATGGAATAGAATAATATATTCACCATTGACACATCTGATAATTTATTAATATTCAAAATTTATAAAGAACTTAAAAAACTTAATCGCAATAATTAAAAAGTAGGCAAAAGACTTGAATGTAAACTGCTCCACAGAGAATATACAGATGACCAACAGACATACGAAAAGATGTTCAATGTCACTAATCATCAGAAAAATGCAAATTAAACCCACAATGACAGATGACCAATAGATATATGAAAAAATTCTCAAGGTCACTAATTGTCTGAGAGATTCAAATTAAAATGACAATGAAGTATCACTTCACATCTTTCAGAATGGCTACTATCACAATAAATCAACAAACAACAAGTATTGGTGAGGTCGTAGAAAAGGGGAAATCTTGTATACTGCTGGTGGGGATGCAAACTGTTGTAACCACTACAGAAAATGGTATGGAGTATCCTAAAAAAAGTAAAATTGAACTTTCCTTTGGCTCAGTGATCTGGGAATATATCCTAAGAATCCTGATACACCAGTCAGAAAGAATATATGCACCCCTATGTTCAGAAAAGCATTATTTACAACAGCCAAGATCTAGAAACTGTCCAAGTGCTCATCAGCAGGTAAGTGGATAAAAATGTTGTGGTACATTTATACAATGGAATACCACCTGGCTGTGAAAAAAAAGTCTTACCATTTGCATAAGGATGGATGGACCTGGAGACCATTATGCTAAATAAAAAATAAGCCAGTCAGAGAAAGACAAATATGATATAATCTCACTAATATGTGGAATCTAATGAATCAACAAACAAGTGCTAGTGAGGATGTTGAAGGAAATAAACAGTTATGCACTATTGGTGGGATTGCAGACAGGTATAACCACTCTGGAAAGCAGCATTGAGTTACCTCAAAAAATTAAAATTAAAAATGGAACTTCCTTATGATGTAGGAACTCCACTTCTGGAAATTTATCCGAAGAAACTCAAAACACTAATTTGAAAGAATATAATTACAAGTATGTTCATTGCAGCATTATTTATGTTAGCAAGATTTGGAAGCAGCCCAAGTGCCCATCAGTAGACCAGTGACTAAAAAGCTCTGGTATATTTATACATTGGAGTACTACTTGGCAAAATTAAAAAAAAAAAAATAGAAGGAAATCTTACCCTTTGTAATGATATGGAAGGCCCTTGAGAGCATTATGCTAAGTGAAAGAAGCCAGTCAGAGAAAAACAAATACCATATGATTTCACTCATATTTGGAATCTGATGAACAAACTAAACTACCAAAGAAAATGGAGACAGACTCATAGATAGAGAGTAGGCAGATAGCTAGGGAGGGGCAAGGAGTATAGACTGGGAGGATGTTAGATGAGATGGAAGGATTGAGTACAAAAGACAAAAGAGAGAGAGATAATTTATGGGCATGGACAAAAGATTGGTGATTATGGGATTGGGGAGAGGATGGGTGGAGGTAGAAAAGAATATAAGGATAAATGGTGATGGGAAAAAATAAAATTTAATTTTTTAAAACTTTAAAATGCAAAAAGATAAAATATTACCATTTGAGACAACTTGAATAAATCTGGAGAATATCATGCTAACCAAAATAAATCTGATGGATAAATCAAGAACCACATGACCCGTATGTGTGATATAAAACTAGAAGCATTATTAACAAACAAACAAAAAAAGAAAACACAAATAAAAACTCCTAGATACAGACAACAGTATAATGGTTAACAGAAGGAAGAGTTGGGGGTTAATAAAAGGTAAAGAGAGTCAAACAAACAGTGATGGAAGGAGATCTGACTTAGGGTGGTGAGTACACATTACAAGACATATCATGTATCATAGAATTGTACACTTGGAAATTATATTATTTTATTAACCAACTAGAGGCCCAGTGCGTGAATTCAAACTGGCCAAAAATTGAGGCATATCAGGGGATCAGCTAGGGGAAGGGACCCACGAGGTTGGCCTGCCAGCCTCCCAATTGGGGCCATTGGAGACAGCTGGCCAGCTTGGGGGGAAGGTAGGAGTTTGGCCAGTGAAAGGACAGAGGTCTGCAAGGGGATCTGGCCATGGGAGGTTAGCTGGATGGGGGGAGGGGCAAGGGGAGGTTGGCTGGCCATCCCTCTAATCGAGCTAGAGATTGAGACAGTGGAAGGTTGGCCAGTTGGCAAGAGGGGGAGGGGCGGAGGAGAGGAGGGAGGAAGGGGAAAGGAGATGGGGTTATGGAAGGTTGGCTGTGGGAGCAAACTGACCATCAAGGTGCAACTCCTTCATTGAGTGTTTGCCCCCTAGTAGTCAGTGTGCATCATAACAACTAGTTGACTGGTCATTTTGGACATTCTAGTCATTCAGTCCAAATGGTCTCTTAGGCTTTTTTATATATATTAATTGCCCGGTGCACAAAATTTGTACGGGAAGTGGGGGTAGTAATTCCCTCAGCCCAGCCTGCACACTGTCCAATTGGACATCTCTCTTGCAATCTGGGACTTCTGGCTCCTAACCACTCAACTGCCCGCCTGCCTGATTGCCCCTAATCCCTCTGCCTGCCTGCCTGATTACCCCTAACCTCTCTGCTTCCCTGCCTGATCTCCCAAAAATGCCTCTGCCTGCCTGCCTGATTGGCCCTAACTGCCCTTCCCTGCCAACATGATTTCAACCCTGACTGCTCTCCCCTACAGCATTATCACCCCCAAATGATAGTCCCTAACTTACCTCCCTTGCAGGCCTGATCTCTCGCTCGCAGGTCTGATCTCAACCTTAACTGCCCTCCCCTGCCAGCCTGATTGCTTCTAACTGCCTCTGCCTTGACCCCCACCACCATAGCTTTGTCTGGAAGAAAGGGGGATGTCTGAAAGATTGTCTGTCAACACAGTCTAATTAGCATATTACCTTTTTATTAGTATAGATAGATTATATAGGATAGGATTGCTTTAAAGATGGGGACAGGGAGAGGAAAGCCTTTTTCAGCAGGAGGACATGCTCTTGGCAGACAAAAATACATAATCCCTATATCTGGACTGAGAGCTAGCCATATGCACTATACTGCCAAACCAGTCATTAAAAATTGAACCACTCTCTTACACCTTACACCAAATAGCTGTTGCCCTTAAAACCCCGCCTCAGGCCCCACCTTAGTTTCTGCCTTCACAGTTCACCCAGATTAGGTTCTGATTGGTCAGTTTCTATGCTAGTCAGCATCAATAGCTCTGCCTCCTAGGCAGCCATTGGCTCCTCACAGTTCACTCAGATTTGGTTCTGATTGGTCAGTTTGTCTGCCAGTCAGCATCTCTGGCCCTATCTCTGGGCCTGATCAGAGAGGCAAGGCTGCCCAGACTTGATCAGCAGCTGCCCCAGACTTCTGGTAAGCAGGCTGAATTGCTGACGTCTCAAAGAGAGAGGTTCGGCTGCTGGCAAGATCTGAAGAGAGAAGCAGGGTCTGATGTGCTCCATGAAATTTGTGCACAGGGGGAAGATTCTCTCTCCGGGCCTTGCCAGCAACTTGGAGTGGCTGCTAATCAGCCCTGCTTCTGTCTCTCTCTGAGAGGTCAGCAGTTCAGTCTGCTTGCCAGTCCCCACCCACCTGAGCTTGCTGCACACAGCCTGGTATTTGGTAGAGCCTTTGGTCATTTTGGACATTATGGACCCTGGGTTTTTTATATATTAGGATAAATGTCACCCTAATAAATTTAATTTTTAAAAAGTTACCTATAATTATTAATCTTACAAGTGAGTTTCTCATCATTAGAAGTTATTTCTTTCTTTACTTGCAGTTGGGTTTTTGAGACTGAATCTTGATACTGAATCACAGGATCTTCACCTGTGCATTTGTTATAAGCCATATAAAAAGATGCATTTAGTGTACTAAGTAGAAAACAACCTACTGTGAAATTCCTAACTTTCAAGTTTAAAACATTATTTTTTCAAGTAAACAGTTGTAAGTAAATTACTGTAATGTGACATCTGACATGAAAATTGTAGTAAGAGTTTTAATGAGTGTTAAAGCTATCTCCTTAATTTATAAACATTTCTTTCACTAAATATGTTATATTAGTCTCTAATTTTCTTGTTTTATTTCTATTTTATGTAAATACATATTAATAGGTAAAAATAAAAAATGTACATTCCTATGTATGTGGTTATCATTACAGGAAAATATTCAAAACCACATAAATGTTCAAGTATGGGAAACTGGTTGAATAAAATATATATTCCATAAACTACGGCATAGTGTAAATTCTCATAATTAACATAATTTGAGATTGCTGTAAATGGACTTAGAAGTGTTTCTAGGAAATAATTTTAAGTGGAAAAACATGAATAAGAAAAAAAACTGTATGCTACCTGCTGGTTTAAAAACAAAACTACCATTTTACTTATTTTCTATTTTTTGAATCAAGTTTCACATATCAAAAATTAAAATAAAGTAAATGAGTATAAGAGAATTAAAACTGAAATAAAACTTAAAGAAATGGATCTACTGAAGAAAAAGTACTATTCCAAGTAATGATCAATATATTATTTGACATAATAAAACCGTCTTTCTAGGACAAAGAGTAGGAGTAGACTGTAAACAAATCACAAAATCTTTTCAGTAGGTTTATCTTTTAGTGGTATGTACTAAGCAACTCTGAAACTATTTTAGAAACATTATAAGATTAAAGAAACAAATGTTTTGATGTTCAGAGTAAGGTTCACACTGTGAAAAAAGGATGTACACACATAGAATGGAAGAAGGTAAAAACAATTCCTGAAGGATATAGGTGCCTGTGAACATTCATGTTTTCTAAATATCTCTCTGCATGTATATGCACATGTATATGTGCACCTGTGTATACACATATGAATATATGCATGTATGTTCATATAAGTTCAACTCCAGGTCAAAATTCTACATTTGATATTTCAAACCCAACCATAGATAATTATAAAGACTCTACCTGGCAATTCTCATGGAAAGAAAAGGAAAGAAAACTTCTCACTCTACACCAAACTTTATGCATAGTCAGAAGTAGTTGGAGGTAGTTGTAGTCAAGGAGTAAGGCCCATCCACACCATATTCTTAGGCATTCTGCATTCCTATACAAGGTGCCTTCATTAGAGGCTGCCTTGTGAAAGGCTGACTCAGTGTGTTTTTTAGGTGACTCTGCCTATACCACATTACTGAGAGAAAACCGAAGACACTTTTCTTGGTTCCATCTTAGTATTCAGGACTTTTACATTCCTAGCCATCCTACATTAACATCTGTAAGGCTCCTGAGTTCATAAAAGTGCAAGAACCTTTTGTTTACTTCAGGAGATGATCTTCCCTTAATCTCCACTCCACATCTGAGACATACATTACATACATATATTTTTTTTCCTTCTTAAACTCTTGTTCATACTATTGCAATAATTACATAAAACTTCATTGTTACTTTCAATTTCACTTGCTACCTTAATTTACCAAGTCAAAACTGGCAACTTTTTCTCTGACAAATTGGTACAGCAAACAATGTAGACAACAAAGTAAAATTCCTTCTGGGAAGGAGTACTTTGGGAGATGCTAGTGAGTACACCAGATACTTTTAAGACATATTACTGGATTATTTTCAAGAGTCAGATGGTCCCACAGGGCACATCACCAGTCACATCAATGTGTTTCCAGAACTGCTAGTGGATAACTTAGGACTCTCCAGGAGAGTACTATTGTATTATTTTGTGTTTCATTCTAAGCATGAACAATTACCCAATTTAACTCCTGAGTCACTGGCAAAAATACACAGTGAGTAGTGGAATTTGACATTCAACAAATGGGCTCTTAGAAAGCTTGGAAAGCAATACCTTGGCTATTGTTTGTAGGCTTCCTGTGATGAGCTCAAAATTTCATTTGAGATCCTGAATGCTGAGTTGCACTCAATACGACTGTTAGCTTAAGCATATTCCTCGTTCTGATTAACAGTTTATGACTCAATAATTTATTGAAATGGATGCTTTAATGAAAAAGAATGTAGATATGCATGTATATAAGCATAACCAATTGACACAGACACTAGAGGGGTGAGGGCATGAGCATAGGGCTGGAGGAAGGTACTAGGGGGATAAGGACACATATGTAATACCTTAATCAATAAAGAAAAAAGTAAAGAATATAGAGATCAGAGATTTGAAGATGGCGACATAAATAAACACCTGTACTTACTGCCTCCCACAACCACAACAAAATGACAACTAAAATACAGAGTAACTATTATCTAGAACCACTGGAAAGCTGTCTGAATGAAAGTTCTACAACTAGAGAAGCAAAGAAGAAAGCACACTGAGACTGGTAGGAGGTGCAGAGATGCAGAATGAGCTGGCCTGGCAACCACATGTGCCACTTTTTGAATCAGGAGGACACATACAAGAATGAGGAACTGGATCATCTGACACTGAGACAGGAACTTGGAGAAGGCTTTCTCCCAGATGGAGGTGCTCACAGAGATCATTGTTTTTATGTTGGAATCTCCCTGTTTGCAGAGCTGACAACCATTTCTGTTTGTTCCATATGGTGACTCCTTTAAATCCCTCCTCATCCAATTTACAACCCCTAGCTATGGGCAGTGGATTTTGCATATGAAACCATTTCTGTTTGCTCCATATGGTGACTCCCTTAAATCCCTCCTCATCCAATTTACAACCCCTAGCTATGGGCAGTGGATTTTGCATATGAATGCTTGTCCTTGCTCAGGCAAAAATTTCTCCAAAAAGCTAAAGCTGGGTCAGGGACCCCAAAATCTATCAATAAAAGGCACAAGACCCAGCACCAGTACCAGCCTGCCTTGCTTCACACCTGGGCGTAATCTGGGCACTTCTAAAACTAATACAAAAAAAAGAAGAATCTGCAGGTTTCCCTATAGCTCCCACTGGGTGGCCCCAGGCAGTGGCTGACTTTGCACTTCTTTGGAGACCCAAGAGCCAGTGTACCCAGTGGTCAGTGTCAGACCATACCAGATTACAACTCTACACATCTATAAGTGACATACTCAAGGAGCAGTCTCAGTGAGCACCAAAGCCACACTGGAACAAGCCATGCTCCATAAAGGTGTCTCCTGCACAGCAGCTTTCCCACTGTAGTCACACTGGTTCTCCCAGCCAATTGGCCTGGAGGTCAATTCCTCTCAGTGACACCAACAGCAATCAAATATCAATGACAATAAGACTGTGCTCACAGCTCACAAAGGGGTGTATTTGAGTGCCCACCTCATGTGACTGGGGAGGTTGAGCCACTGGGCCTTATGGAACACCTACTATACAAGCCACTCTTCCAACTCAAAGAAACATAGCAGCTCTACCCAATATTTAGGAAAAAAAAAAAAAACAACAGAGAAGCAGCCAAAACTCAGAGACAAAGAAACATGTCACAAATGAAAAAAATGGAAGAAGACAAACTAGTGGATATAGAGTTCAAGACAATGGTTTTATAAGGTTACTTAAGAATCTTCTAGAAAACTTAAAATAATGAAAAAGGACCACTCAAAAATTAAGCATACAATTGACTGAAATAAATAATAATGTACAGAGATTCTGAGACTAGAGAATTCTAAAAATCAAATCAATGATTTGAAATATTAGGAAGCAAAAAACACCCAAAAAGAAAAAAAAGAACACAAAAACATGAAGATAGTGTAAGGAACCTCTGAAACAACATCAAGCATACCAACATTTCCATTATGGGGTGCCAGAAGAAGAGAGAGAGCAAGTTATTGAAAACCTACTTGAAGAAATAATAGGTTTTCTCTTACCGGTGAAATAGATTTACAAGTCTATAAAGCACAAACTGTTTCAAACAAGAGAAATCTGAAGAGGACCACACCAAGACATATAATTAAAATGCTAAAGTCTAAAGACAAAGAGAGAATCTTAAAAGCAGTAAGAGAAAAGCAATTAGTTACATACAAGGGAATGCTCATACAACTGTTAGCTGATTTCTCAACAGTAACAATGCATGCCAGAAGAAATACACAAAGTGATGAATACCAACAACCAACAACCAAGATTACTCTACCCAGGAAAGCTATCATTTAGAATTGAAGGTCAGAAAGAGAGCTTCACAGACAAGAAAAAGCTAAAGAAATTCATCACTACCAAACCAGTATTATATGAATCAATAAAGGGTATTCTTTAAAAAGGGGAAGAAGAAGAAAAAGATAAAAATATGAACAACAAAATGGCAACAAATACATGCCTTTCAACAATTGAATCTAAGAATAAAAATAAACAAATAAGAAATCTAATGAACAGAATAAACTGGTGAATAAAATACAATCAGAGGCATGGAAACGATTCTCAGAGGGAAGGAGGTTGGGAAGAGATTAAACAGAGATAAATATATACATTACCTCTGGACACAAACAATAGTGTAGCAAAGGCCTGAGGAGAGTCAGGTACCATGTGGAGGGGGGGAATTAGGGGGAAAAAGAGGGACATTTAAAATAATTAAATTTTTTTATTAAATCTTTATTATTCAGATTATTACATTTGTTTCTCTTTTTTCCCCTCCATAGTACCCCTCCACCCAGCTCCCACCCTTCCCTACCTCCCATTGATCTCATCCATAGGTGTATGATTTTTGTCCAGTCTCTCCCTTTACACCCCTCACCCCTTTTCCCCTGAGAATTATCAGTCTACTCCCTTTCTGTGCTCCTGATTCTAGTATATCCACCAGTTCATTCTGTTGATCAAATTTTTAATTCACTTAATTTTTAGATTCACTTGTTGATAGATATGTATTTGTTGTTCATATTTTTTGGATTTTACCTTTTTCTTCTTCCTCTTCTAAAAGAGTACCTTTCAGCTTTTCATATAATACCGGTTTGGAGTTGATGAACTCCTTTAGCTTTTTCTTATCTGTGAAGCTCTTTATCTGCCCTTCAATTATGAATGATAGCTTTGCTGGATAGATTATTCTTGGTTGTAGGTTCTTGTTATTCATCACGTTGAATATTTCTTGCCACTCCCGTCTGGCCTGCATCATTTCTGTTGAGAAATCAGCTGACAGTCGTATGGGTGCTCCCTTGTAGGTAATGAACTGTTTTTCTCTTGCTGCTTTTAATATTCTCTCTTTGTCTTTTGTTCTTGGTATTTTAATTATGATGTGTCTTGGTGTGGTCCTCTTTGGTTTCCTTTTATATGGGGTTCTGTGTGCTTCCTGGACTTGTAAGTCTATTTCTTTCACCAGATGTGGGAAGTTTTCAGTCATTATTTCTTTAAATAGGTTTTCAGTATCTTGCTCTCTTTCTTCCTCTGGCACCCCCACAATTCTGATGTTGGTACGCTTCAAGCTATCCCAGAGTCTCCTTACATTATATTCACATTTTTGGATTCTTTTCTCTTCTTGCTTTTCCAGTTGAGTGTTTTTTGCTTCTTTATATTTCAAATTTTTTACTTGATTCTTGCCTTTCTCTAGTCTGCTGTTAGGACTCTGTATAATATTTTTTATTTCAGTCAGTGTCTCTAGTTGGTCCTTTTTCATCTCCTCTTGGGACTCGCTAAATTTATCCATCATCTCTAGTTGTATCTTTTGCATCTCTAGTTGGTCCTTTTGCATCTCCTCTTGGGACTTGATAAATTTACCCATCTTTTCTAGCATATTCTTGAAAAACCTTATACACGTGGTTTTGAACTCTATATCCACTCGTGTTTTTTTCCTTCATTTCTTTTGTTTGTGAACCCTTCCCTTGTCTCAGCATTTTCACTATGCCAGGGAAACTTTTGTGTTGAATTCAGCCTTATGATACCAGACTTGCAAAACTGAAGAAGCCTCTGTTGAGCTTGGGATGGGTGGAGTCTCAGGGCTGAAGGCACTGCCTTGCCTTCCAGTCGGCCCCGCCCTCCACAGCCCCTGAGTCTCACGTGACTGGGTAATGGCTGGAGCGGTCCTCGTGTGCGTGCACGCCTGCAGTGCCTCTAGACGGCTGCCTTTCCAGCTCCCCTGTGTACCAGGACCACACAAGTCTAGGTCTCCAGGGTTTTGCCCAAAACAAGGGCTTAGTGGACTCAGAAGTGGCACACTTGGGAGGGTCTGTCTCCCACCCACTCACGAAAGCTAGCAGCACAATCAGTAATCTGTCCTTCATGCAGTGCCGTGCACACGACCACCAGTCCTCTGATCTTTTGCGACTCTCCTAAATTTCCGTGCACTTCTCCCTTTTCACAGTCCAAACTTCCCCTGTATGAGTTTCGGCTGGATCTGGGGTTTAGTGTCGTAAGATAAGGGGTTCAATGCCGTTGGGAGTCTCCGTTTCCCTCCCGCCAGAGAAAGCCAGCCAAGTACTTTGCACCCGCTTTCTTAGTGCCCACGTCTCTGTACCTCAGCTTTTTGCAGCTTCTCTGGGTTTCTGTGAGCCCCTCTATTTCCTTCTAGCTGTAGAACTTCCACTCAGCCAGCTTTCCTGTGGTTCTGGATGATGTCCATTCTATCTTTTAGTTGTAGTTTTGAAATTGTTGTGTGAGGCAGCAGTGTAGGTGTTTACCTATGCCGCCATCTTGGATTCTCCAAAATAATTAATTTTTAAAAGAAAGAAATAGAATACAAAGCCCCAAGAATCACTTTCTCCAGTTACCTGAAGAGACCTTAGAGACTGAGTATTTTTTCTCTACAATACAGAAGATAATATTTTCAAACTAAGTACGGAAGACTGACATCTATTAGGAATGTTAATAAAGAACTGCTTAGGGGAGCCTTCACAGCATCTATACTGTCCAAGGAAGTGGGTAGAAAAATGTTGGATAAAAGAACACAAATATCTGAGATTTTTACCTTCTTCAGTCGGATATTATTTAGGCTCTGTAAGAAAGGTTGCTTTATAATGAGCTTCCTCCACTGAAAAACCTTTTTAATCACCCTTATAGAGGATATACAGGCCCCCAAATCACCATGGTAGTTCCTGACTCAAAGGACAGTAATTATGAGATTTTTAACTACACTCAAATCTGTAGGTTTATTTGTGCCACACTATTTGGGTATCAAGCTCAATGAAAACTCCTAATAAGGTCCAGACAATTGATCTAGCACATAGTTTGGATCTTAATTGACAAATTTAAAGCACAGAATATCAGTTCCTTCAAGATAGCAAACACTGATCAATAAATAAAGTGATGAAAAAAATGATAATTGGGTACTTACATCTAGACAAATTGAGCAAAGCATTTTTCAAGGAGATTTATGTGTCCAATTACCCATCAGTGGGTTTTTCATCAAGGTACTCATGGATAGGTCATAGTCATCGGGTGCTCAAAAGGCTGTGCCACTAGGTACACATTGTGATAGTTGCTAGGACTAAAGCAAGTGTTATTCAATTCCTTCCAGTGAATCTTGGCATTAGTCAGAGAGCCAAGTCAATATTTAGCCTAGGTATGAACTTTAAAAAATGAACAAGACATGGGATAGATAAGGTTCCTATGTTCCCAGTGGAAATCTGAGGATCTCTGCTAAGGAATATAATCAACTGATAAATGGCATATAATTGCATTTATTGGGCTTTTTGAATGGTAATGCAGAGGTCACTGTAATCATGGCAACCGTTATACCAGGATGACAGGAAAATAAATAGTCCTATCTGGTTTGAGGTCTAAGGTAAACACAAATAGGATCCTTACCCACACCAAACTATGGGTGAGTCCCTTTGAGTGAACAAAAACCTCAATTGTATAGTGTCCCCAAATGAGTGTTTTATTGCTATAGATATATTGCCTAAGTGCAGATCCACTTATATTCTTCCAAACTCTGATGAAAATTGCTGCAGTTATGACCATTGTGAACCTACTTGATTACTAATATCTAGAACATATGTTATCAAAAAATATGCTAGGGAAAGAAAAAATTACTGTCCTCTTTGCTAAATTTAATGAAACCAAAATCTCCTTGAGACTATATCTTCATGTGATAACTCACTTGTCTTGTATGCCTGGCCTTGAGTTCATAGATACTAAATTTATTTTGCCTGTTCAATCCACAAGACAGCCCTTGACACTAATAGTACTTAACATTATAGAAACAATTTTTCAGATTGTAAGAACTTGTTATGCAGCAAATAATATGGAAAATATCGTTTTTAGTATTCCTCTACATGGCAATAACTAGGGTCAGTTTGTTCTTATGCGAAATACATACAATTTACCAGTCATACCCCTCCACAAGGGTATCTAAGTATGTGTAATCAGTGAATAGATCATAACTTTGAAAGGATCCCATGAGGCAGGACTAATCTCTTTCTCTATTAATAATATCATTCTTTGAGGTACAAACAAGGGAACTACCTAACAAGGGCTGAACAGCAACTTGCTGTACCATTATTACTCACAAGGTACAAGTACCTAGTACTTAAGTACTTGGGCATGATTTTTAAGAGATATGGTATCTCATTCCATGAGTGAAGACCAGTTTTGGTGCTCTCTGGTCAAATAATTAAAAGGAGGTGCAGATATTGATGGAATCACTCACCTACTAGAATTCTTATGGTGTTATAAAAAAGGCCGCTTCCTTTCAATTGGGGCCACAACCAGGAGAATGACCCAAAGGCTCTCCAAAATCCACCCACGCTACTCCTCCCCTGAGCTCCTCTAATCAATTTTGCCTTGAGTTACAGATCTCAGCAGCCTCTCTATTCCCCAACTGGAGCTTAAGGAAAACGACTGACATAGATCAGTGGTATGCTATACTTTTGAATCCATATCTCCAGGAATAGCAAGCTAAAAGATGTACAACCTTTAAGAGATAATTATTGGCCTATTATTGAAATTCAGTAGATAGCAAGTACATGACTCAAGACTGTAAAAAAGTCTCGAGACAAGAAATTCCAACCAAAAGTTATTGATACTTTTACTTGTATTCTCTAATTATCTTAGGGTAGACATACTTTTGGTCAAAGTGTAACATTTAAATAAAATATATGCCCCACCCAGGCTGGTATGGCTCAGTTAATTAGGCATCATCCCATGCACCAAAAGGTTGCCAGTTCCATTCCAACTCTGGGCACATACCTGGATTACAGGCTTGATCCCCAATAGGGGCATGCAAGGAGGCCAATCAATGTTTTATTCTCACATTGATATTTCTCTCTCTCTCTCTCTCTCTCTCTCTCTCTCTCTCTCTCTCTCTCTCTCTCTCTCCTCCCCGTGCTTACTTCCTCTCTCTTTAAAAGTGATTAAAAATATATTTTAAAAAAATTTAAAAAAATAAAATAAAAATAAAAATAAATATTTTTTTAAAAAAAATAATGCCCCAGTGCATATTTTACTTATCAACTAAATAAGAAAGATCTTCTGATTAGTATAATTTAAAGTTATCTGTCGAGCCGAAACCAGGTTGGCTCAGTGGATAGAGTGTTAGCCTTTGGACTGAAGGGTCCCAGGTTTGATTCTAGTCAAGGGCACGTACAATGGTTGCAGGCACATCCCCAGTAGGAGGCATGCAGGAGGTGGCTGATCGATGTCTCTCTCATCCGATGTTTCTAACTTTCTATCCCTCTTTCTTCCTCTCTGTGAAAAATCAATAAAATATATATTAAAAATAAATAAATAAATAAAGTTATCTGCTGAAACCGGTTTGGCTCAGTGGATAGAGCATAGGCCTGTAGACTGGAAGATCCCAGGTTCAATTCCAGTCAAGGGCATGTACCTTGGTTGTGGGCACATCCCTCGTGGGGGGTGTGCAGGAGGCAGCTGATGGATGTTTCTCTCTCATATATATTTCTAACTCTCTATTCTTCTCCTTTCCTCTCTGTAAAAAATCAATAAAAATATATATATAAATTTAAAAAATTATCTATAATTATTATACTTACTACTGAGCCTTTCACCTCGGGAAGTTTTGTGTTTCTTTACTTGTCTTTCTCTTTCTGCCATCAAGTTTTCATGCTTACGCATAAGATTTTCATCTGGTACATCTTCATAAGCTGCATAAAGATATACATTTAGTGGACTGAACAGAAACAGACCTATTGTTAAAGCCTTAGATGTCAAATTTATAACAAGTGTATAGCAGTGCTTTTCTCATTTTTATAAGTACATAATGTAAGTGCCTGACATAAAATGGTAAGAAGTATTTTAATGTGTGTGTGTTTTGAAGCAGTCTCCTTATTACATAAACATTTCTTGCTATCAAATATATTTTATATTAGTCCTTACCTGTTTTGAATTATAGTTTATATTAATATACAAAATAATAAAAATGCATATGTCTAAGGTTATTCATTACACCATATTTTAATTGCAAAACTCAAAAGCACCTAAATGTACACACACATAAAATTGTTTGAATAACAAGATATGTACTATAAATTATGGTAATACAAACTATGCTGTATAACTAACAAAGTTATACATACAACTCTGAAAGTAATAAAAAATTGCTATAACCCAATTTGGAGGGATTGCTAAGAGATAAGGTTAAGTGAGAAAAACAAAACAAAATAGAAAATACAAAGTATGCTATATCTTAGGGGAGAAAAAAAAAGGAAAATAAAAAATATAGATACTTACATTTAGAAAAAGAAAGACAAGAAAAAGAAACCAGAAAGCAAAGTAATCACTGAAAATTGTGTAAACCCTACACAGGAAATTATACACAATGACTTTTGTTAAATCTAAGGGAATCTCTGACATTACAATGTAGCTTATTTTTCTGACATTTAATGAAAAAGTATGAATGACCTCACAATTGCTTTGCCCAGTGATGCAAAGATTCCACAGAAATTTGGATAGTTTGGCTTAATAATTAAAGAAATGAACTAAATTAGAAACTTAATTGATGTCAAGGCACAACCCAGAGCTTAATGGAAAATTTTCTAAGCAAGAAAAAGCAGCTACTTTCAAGATACCAACTTTGTACTAGCCATCAGAGTAGTGTATAAAACGATGAATCATCTGGTGTTAAGATCTTTTCCAAAGACATCTAATGGATCCTATTACAAAACAATGAGTGTCAAGGAAAAGAATGATAGGTTCTCCATCAGATACTTGTGACCAGATGCTGTCTATCAGGCACAACTCAGAGCCTCACTAGAGTCCACATGGTGATGAATCTGAACCTAACAGTCTTCTAGTGCCTAATGCCTTTGACTAGTAAAGTAACTACATGGAGGAGAAAATATATATAGCTTCTTCATTATTAAGTTAATGAAGCATAAGTTCTCCACAAGACTATTTCTCCATTCAATAGCTCCATCTGGCCTGTAGATTAGAACTCAATTGATTACTATATGCTCAATGCAATCATGCACCCATGGGCACTGCTGTTCTCTAAAATGGTGACTGCCATAGAGGCTTTTGCTCAGGCTGAGGAAAGTAAATATGAAGCAATTGACATTATAATTGTACCTTTTAGCATCCTTATTTACATGAATGACCTGAATCAGTGTATCATATGTGCAACATGCTGCATATACCTTTAATATCTTCCAAAAAAGTCCATGATCTGGAACAAGTCCCACTATCACATGGAACACTAACCTTCTACTATATTAATGACATCTTTCAATGGACCTAGACAAGCATTACCCAACAAAGAGAGAATATATGTGGACTCACAGGTGGCAACAAGCCTGGGTTACTAATTCAGAAAAAAATACAAGGACGTGGTACCTAAATATCTGTAAGAAAACTGGGCAGGGACAGTATGTCTCATTGCACTGAAGACAATTGGCAAGCTTGAGTTACTCTGAGTTCCCAACAA
The DNA here is from genome assembly GCA_004026805.1 of Lasiurus borealis. NCBI lineage: Eukaryota > Metazoa > Chordata > Mammalia > Chiroptera > Vespertilionidae > Lasiurus > Lasiurus borealis. The sequence goes on along the minus strand of PVJN01002408.1, from coordinate 44,134 downwards.
TTGGTGGAACTTTTTAGCTACTAGTAATTTGGCATTCAACATGTGGTCAATTTGAAATCATTTATCAGGATATCAAGAAGGTCTCTATCTTTATTTAGACATGATAATAGGCTGCCCTCCAAGAAACCTCCCACTCTGTCCATCATTTTGATCCCTCTGATCCACATTTATGTTTGAGTTATAGGTCTTAGAAATTTCTCAGTGCGGTGAATGGAACTTATTGCAGAAGGACCCTGCCAGAGATAGAGGTGTCCATTGGACTTTTGGCATCAGAGAATTATCGATTCAGACAAATGGTAAAATCCCTTACAGAGACTATTATTTTCCAGTTATAAGACCCTATTGAATACTGAGTATGGTCCATGGCTAGAAGAGTCTTATGACTAACAATAACAAGCAAAATTACGAATATTTTGTCTTATATTCTCTAGCTATCTTGGGATGTTCACACTTTAAGTCAAAATATAAAATTGCTATAGAACATATGCTCAAATACTGATTCATGAATCAAAGAAAAAAATCTTGTAATTAGTATAATTTAAAATAATTTGGAGAGCAACATCAGCAACATGGCAAATGAAAAGATTCCTGTCCTTTATCCCATGAAAATGCTGGTTTATCAACCATAAATGGACAAAATACATTATGCAAGCTCCAAACTCCAACTGTGAAATTGCAGCACTCTGGTGGAGCCTAAGATCCTAGAATATTTAAAAAGGGTAAGAAGATTTAATCATGACAGCCCTTCACCAAGCCAGCATAACTTAGCACTGAAAAAGATAGTCACCCACAATTTCTCACATGGACAAAGAGAGAGAAAGGTGAATATCAGGATTTCAAAGGCATGCAGGGTGCTTTCTGACAGGTCCACTTCTATCTGACCTCTAATAGAACACTTAAGAAATTGGCATGACTGGATTGTCTGTAGGCAGTGAAAAAAAGAAAGATCACAAATAAAAAAAACAACAACAACAACTAACTTTATATCTCAAAGAACTAGAAATAGAAAAACAAGTTAAGGTTATAGCAGCAGGAGAAAAATAATAAAGATCATGGATGAAATAAGTGAAATAAAAAATAGAAGAATAACATTGCCAAACCAACATCCAGACTAATCTCATACAGCACTTTTGGTACTATTCAGGGAGCTACTTGTCAGTCATAACCAGTATGAAACCATCACCATGCTCCAGCAGCGAGCAAGACAGTATCGCAAGGTAGAACTTAGATGTCTGCAGTGAGCGCACTAGAAAAATCTCCCAAGCTGTGACTCCTAGCTAGAGCTCAAACCAGTGTCCCAGGAACACATGCTTCAGGTTCCTGTGCTGTGAGTGCAAGCCACAGGTGCCCCACTTCCTTCTCCATCCCTGATCTCAATATAGAACCACACAGGGATGGTAAATTCATTATTTATACCCCCACGCAGACAGAGCCCTTGCCCAAAGAGCGCACCATGCCTGGCATAGATAGAGAATGCTCCACCATAAGCACAGATAGGCACTTTGACTGGTGTGCACCTAACCGCTGGCACAGAGAGAGCACACTCTGCCACCAGCACAGACAGAGCTACAGCCCAGTGTGTGCTATGTCTCAGTGCATAGAGAACCTTTAGTCTTTGAATACTCTGCACCCAGTACAGACAGAACTGTTACCTGGTGCATGCCCTACTCCCAACCCAGGTGAGAGCTATGAGTGTGACCTGGTATGCCCAGCCACAGGTCACAGAACCACACTGCAAGTGCACTGCCAGAGGGACCTAGGGAACCATCACAAATTAAGGGCTGGATAAACCCAGCAGATTATATACCAGAGAGCTCTGGGCCATCACAGAGAGTACACCAGAGGAACTGTGCACCTGCCTCCACCAACCCCGAGAAATGGACAACTGAGGTACCAGAACCATGGGAGAAGGGGCTACAACTCAGAGCAGAAACAATAAAGATATGAAACTCAAGGCACCCCATCCACTTGGGCTAGTGAGTCCAGAACCATTGGACTACAAGGGGCTTCAACCCCTTGGGCCTCAAGAAGGGAGCTCAGGATCAGAAAGAGACAACAAAAATGGGGAGACAAAGACATAACCTCAAAGGAAAGAAAAGTAGGAATCAGCAGAAAAGAAACTAAATTAAATGGAGGCATGCAATATGTCAGAAAAAAATTCAGAGTAAGGGTCATGCTATTCCTAAACTGAATAGATGAGAAAATCAACAATTTATGAGCATAACCAATGAACACAACAGACTGGGAGGTTAGGGTATGCCTGGGAGGGGGTGGCAATGGGAAGATATGTATACATGTAACACATTAATAAAAAAAATTTTTTTAAAGAAAGAAAATCAACAATTTATGTAAAAATCAAGAGGAAATAAAAAATTATATAGCTCTATTAAAAAACATAATGAAACGTTTCCACAGTAGACTAGAAGAAGCAAAATATCAAATGAGTAAGAAGATAGGGCAGAAAACACAAACAATATAAATAGCCACTGAAGAAAATAACTAGAAAGCAGGAGGAGAGCCTAAGGGAGCTTTGGGACAAAATGAAATGAAGCAAAAAAAAAATACATACATATATATATATATATACACACACACACACACACACACACACACATACACACATACATACACATCCCAGAGGCTTGGTGCATGAAAATTCATGCACTGGAGGGGGTACCTTAGCCCAGCCTGCCCCCTCTCACAGTCTGAGAGCCCTCAGGGTGGGAGACAACGCAGTGATCAGGGAAAGGTGATACTCTATCACACCTCTGCTGCTGCCACTGCCAGCAGTGCAAGCTTCAGCCAGCCCTGGTTACCTGAACCTTGGGGAGCCCTGGGCAACTGAGCAGTCACTATCTGAGGTTTGCCTGTGCATCAGGCATTGGCTGGGCAGCTGCCATCTGAGGCTTGTCTGCACCTCAGGCCAGCCCTTGGCCACTGGGCATCCACCACCCAAGGATTGCCTGTTCCCTAGGCCAGCCCTGGGCAGCTGGAGGACTGAGGGGCTGGGCAACTCTGGAGGCAGGTATGTCAGTGGGCTGAGAGAACTGGGTGCTGACATCTTGTGGCTGTTGGCATTGCCATCTTTGAGGGCATGGCAGTCATTTAGCTGATTCCCTCCTTATTGGCAGTGACCACTGCCATCTTTGAGGGAGGAGCAGTCAATTAGCTTATCCCCTCCTTACTGGATATGGGCACTGCCATCTTTGTGATAATGTGAGGGTCAATTAGCATATCTCTCTTTATTGGATATGATATATATGGTGCCAGAAGGACAAGAAGAGAAGCAAGGGTTAGAAAACTTATTTGAAGAAACAATGACAGAAAACTTTCCTGATTTGAGGAAGAAAAAAGTCACACAGACACAAAGTCACAAACAAGATGAACCCAAAAGAAACCCACACCAAGACATGCTGTAATTACAATGGCAAACCTTAATGAAAAAGAGAAAATCTTAAAGGCTTCAAGAGAGAGACAGAAAGTTACCTACCAAGGATTTCCCATTAGATAATCAAATGATTTCTCAACAGAAACACATCAGGCAGGAAGGGACTAAAATGAAGTATACAAAGGATGCAAATCAAGGGATTAAATCCAAGAATATTCTATCCAGCAAGGCTATGATTCAAAATTAAAGGGGAAATCAGGAGTTTCACAGACAGAAAAAGGACTAAGGGAATTTATCACAACCAAGCCAGCAATATATATATATGTATATCACAAGCATAAAGAATATAAACTGGCTAGAAAAAGTACCTATCAGTACAAACCTTAAACGTAAATGGACTCAGTGCTCCAATCAACAGATATTAAGTGGCTGAAGGGATAAGAAAACATAACCCATATATAACCTATCTATGAGAGATCCATCTCAAAACAAGTGACACACACAGAGTGAATGTAAAGGGATAGGAAAAGAGTTTTCAGGTAAATGGAAATTAAAAATAAAATGCTGGAGTATCAATAATTATATCTGGCAAAATATACCTCAAGGTATAACAAGAGATAATGAAGGTTATAACAAGAGATAATGAAGGCCATGTCATAATACTATAGGGATCGATACAACAAGAGGGTATTATTCTGATAAACATATACTCCTCCAATGAAGGGACATCCAAATACATTAAAAACAAAAAACTTCAGTAAGATATCAAGGAAGAGTTTGACAGCAATACAATCATAATAGGGAACTTAAATACCCCATTGGCATCACAGGATAAATCCTCTGAACAAAATATCAGCAAAAAACAAACAAAACAAAACAAAAAACAACAACATAGCAATCATAAACACTCACATGATCAGATGGTCTTAATATATCATTTCAGAACATTTCAACAAAAAGCAACAGTATACACATTCTTCTCAAGTGAACATGGGGCATTCTCAAAGATAGACCACATATTGGAATACAGACAAAGACTCTTCAAATTCAACAAAATTGAAATCATATCAAGCATCTTCTCTGATGACAATGGTATAATATTAGAAATGAACTACAATGAAAAAAATCAAAATCATTCAAACACTTGGAGGCTAAGTAGCATGTAATTAAACAATAATTAGGTTGCCAGCCCAAACCAGTTTGTCTCAGTGGATAGAGCATTGGCCTGTGGATTCAAGGGTCCCAGGTTTGATTCCGGACAAGGGCATTTATCTTGGTTGCGGGCACATCCCCAGTAGGGGGTGTGAAGAAGGTGGCTGATCGATGTCTCTCTCATCGATGTTTCTAACTCTCTACCCTCTCCCTTCCTCTCTGTAAAAAAATCAATAAAATATATTAAAAAAATAATAATTAGGTTGCCAAAGAGATCAAAGAAAAAATTAAAAAAAAAAAAACATCCTGGAAACCAAATAACAATAAAAACACAACCATCTAAAATCTAAGGGACAAAGTATAAGCAGGTCTGAGAGAGAAGTTCCTAGCATTATAATTCAAATAATGTTAACAATAATAATAGTAATTTGGTAGTAAATTATCTAACTCTACAACTTTAAGAATTAGAAAGAGAGCAACAAGAAAAGCCCAGAGTAACAAGAAGGAAAGAAATAATAAAGACCTGAGCAGAAATAAACAACATAACGACAAAAAAATATACGAAATATCGATAAATCTGAGAGTTGGTTCTTTGAAAGGATAACAAGATTGAGGAGCCTCTAGCAACGCTTACCAAGAAGCAATGAGTGAGGTCCCAAATAAACAAAATCAGAAATGAAAGAGACAAAATAACAAAAGATCCACAGAAATACAATGATTTTTTTAAATATATTTTATTGATTTTTTACAGAGAGGAAGGAAGAAGGATAGAAAGTTAGAAACATCGATGAGAGAGGGAGAGAAACATTGATCAGCTGCCTCCTGCACATCCTCCACTGGAGATGTGCCCACAACTAAGATACATGCCCTTGACCGGAATCAAACCCAGGACCCTTCAGTCTGCAGGCCAACGCTCTATCCACTGAGCCAAACCAGTTTTGGCGAAATACAAGGATTTTTAAAAAATACTATGAAAAACTCTTTTCCAACCAACTGGTCCACATAGAAGAAATGGACATATTCCTAGAAAAATATGAACTTCCAAAACTCAATCAGAAAGAATAAAAAATTTTGAATATACTGATAACTCTAGAAGACATTGAAGCAGTAATCAGAAAACTAAAGCCTGGAGCCTCAGTTTTAACAAATATTCAAATACCAAATAAAACCTATCCTCCTCAGACTATTCAAAAATACTGAAGAGGGAAGAACACTCCCAAACTCTTTCTATGGAGCCAGCATTACCCTAATCCCAAAACCAGGTAAAGACACTACAAAGAAAGATAATTCAGTCCAATATCTCTTATGAACATAGATGCTAAAATCCTCAACACAATTCTAGTAAAATGGATCCAGCATTACATTGGAAAGGTCATATACCATGGCCAAGTGGGGTTTGTTCCAGGATTGCAAGGATGGTATAATATCTGTGAACCAATAAACATGATCCATCACATAAATATATTGAGAAATAAAAATTGCATAATCATATCAATTGATTCAGAAAAAGCATTTGACAAAATCTAACACCCATTCTTGATAAAAACTCTCAGCAAAGTGGGAAAAGAAGGATCAGATCTCAATATAGTAATAGCTATATATGACAAACCTACACCAACACCGTACTCAATGGATAAAAATTAAAACCATTTCCTTTAAGAATAAGCACAAGACAGGGATGCCCACTCTCACCACTCTGTTTGAGATAGTACTGGAAGGGCTATCCATAGTAATCAGACAAGAAGAAATAAAAGGCATCCAAATTGGAAAACAGGAAATAAAACTACTATTATTCACAGGTGACAAGGTATTGTACATAGAAAACCCCAAAGACTCCATACAAAAACAAACAAACAAAAAACACTCCCTACTAGACTTAATAAATGAGTTTGGCAATATAGCAGGATATAAAATTAACACTCAGAAATCTATGATTTATTTATGCACGAATAATGAACTCACAGTGAGAGAAATTAAACAAACAATCACATTTACCATTGCACCACAAAAATTATAATGTGTAGGAATAAACTTAACTATGGAAGTAAAAGACTTGTCCTTGGAAAACATAGGATGTTGAAAAAGAGATACAGAAAGACATAAACAAATGGAAGAATATAATGTGTTCATGGATTGGTAGAATCAATGTCATTAAAATGTCCAAAGCAATCTATAGATTTACTGCAATTTCCATTAAGATACCAATGGCATATTTCACAGATTTAGAACAAACCCACCAAAAATTCATATGGAATAATTAAAGAAAAAAAAACACAGAATAGCTACAGGAATCTTGAGAAAGACCAAGTTAGAGGGATCACTACCAGATGTCAAGCTATATTACAAATTCATGGTTCTTAAAACTGCCTTTTACTGGCATAAGAACAGACATATAGACCAATTGAACAAAACAGAGAACCCAGAAATTGACCCAAGCCATTATGCTCAATTAATTTTTGACAAAGGAAGCAAGAGTATACAATGGAATCAAAACAGTTTCTTCAAGAAATGGTGCTGGAAAAATTGGTCAGATACATCCAAAAAAAAAAAAAATGAAACTAACAGCAAATACAAAACTTACACCATATACAAAAAGAAACTCAAAATGTTTAATGGACTTAAATCTAAGATGGGAAATCATAAAAATCATAGAAGAATCCATAGGAAGCAAAATAGCAGACATATGTTGTAGCAATAACATTACCAATATAGCTCCTAGGGCAATGGAAACTAACGAGAAAATAAACAAATAGGTTACATCAAAATAAAAAGCTTCTGCACAGAAAAAAAATCAACAAAACAACAAGAAAGCCCACTGCATGGGAGAATATATTTGCCAATGCTATCTCAGAAAGTGTTTAATCTCCAAATTTTACCAGGAACTCATACAACTTAACAAAAAGAAGATAAATAGCCCAATGGGTAAGGGACCTAAATAGACACTTTCAAAAGAGAACATACAGAAGGCCAATAGACATATGAAAACATGCTCAAAGTCACTAATCACCAAAGAGCTGCAAATAAAAACAACAATGAGGTACTATCTCACACCTGTCAGAATGGCTATCATCAACAAATAAATGACAAGTGCTAGCAAAGATCCAGAGAAAAAGGAACCCTCATGCACAATGGTGCAGCCACTGTAGAAAACAGTATGGAGATTCCTAACACAATTAAAAATGGAATTCCCATTGACCCAATAATTTCACTTATAAGAATATATCTCAAGAAAACAGAAACACTGATCAAAAAGGACATATGCAGCCCTATGTTCATAGTAGCACAATTTATAATAGCTAAGATTTGGAAACAGTCTAAGTGCCCATCATCAGTCAAGTGGATTAAAAAACCATGGTATATCTATACAAAGGAATACTATGCTGCTTTAAAAAAGAAGGAACTTTTACCATTTTCAATAGCATGGATGGATCTAGAGAGCATTATGCTAAACGAGATACGCCAGTTAGAGAGAGATAACTATCACATAATCTCTCTTGTATGTGGTATATAATGATCAACATAAACTGATGAACAAAAATAGATCCAGAAACTAAGAAACACTGATTAGACTTTCAACCTCAAGGAAAAGGCCAGAGATGTGGGCGGGGGTTAGGGGGGGTAGATAAGAGATCAACCAAAGGACTTGTATGAATGCATATTATCATAACTAATAGACTCGGACACTGGGGCAGTAAGGATTTGTCCTAGGGGATGAGAATGACTGTGTGTGTGTGTGGGGGGGGGGGTCGATTGGTGAAAAAGGAGACATATGTAATACTTTATACAATAATATATTTTTTTTAAAAAAAAGAAGCTCAGGGAGTTACAAGAAAACACAGAGATAATTCAACAAAATGAAGAAAACTGTACTTGAACAAAATGAGAAAATTAACAGATAGACAGAAATCACAAAAAATAATCAAACAAAAAATTCTGAAGTTTAAGAATACAATGAATGAAATAAAAACATTCTATAGAGAAAATGAATACCACAATGATCAGTCTGAAGAAAGATCTGTAAAGTAGAAGACAGATCATTTAAAAGTATACAGTCCAAGGAAAACAAAGACAGTGAAGAAATACTACAAAACCTCTGATATACCATTTAAAGTAATAATTAAATATTATTGAGGTCTCAGGAGAAGTATTGGAGGAAGGTGAAGAAAGTTTATTTAAAGAAATAATGGCTGAGAGGCCTTCTCATGAACATGCTATGAATCTGCCAAGATAATTTGTCAGCAAGAATGAGAACTGAGGATTCCAAGATCGCTGCAGAGTAGTTAGAAGCTCAGGAATGAACCTGAAGCTAAATTGTAGAGTAATCAATTTGAAAAACCAGTTGAAGTGTAACTGATCTGAAATTTTATAAATAAAAACACAAAGGAAGACAGAGGTAGACATGGAGAGAGTGAGCCCCCTCACACAGGTGTATGGCTGAGAAGCTGGAGGGATACTGCAGCAGAGGAACCCCCTTTCCCTAGGAGTATGGGGTCTCAGCCCCAATCCAGAGTAACAGAGATGGGCAGGGAAGTCTGTGTGGCATCAGGCAGTAAAATCAATGGGAATTCATTGTACGTGGGAGACTCTGACCCTACCATCCCAGGAAAAATAGTAATCCTATTATTTCAACACCAGCCCGGAAATTTTGCTTAGGTCTTTTTTGATTGTTGGAAGGTCCAATGTATCAGTGCTCCAACCAGATGAAGAGTACATCCAGCAGAGAATTTGAGGGGCTCTCTATTTTCTGAAAGGACTCAGAAATGAGATCTGGTTGAAGACTAGACTATGTGGCCTGGGAAAAAGGGTCAGTCTTACCTACATCAAGCAAGAATGTGGTGCACCTCACCCTACCTGCTGAACTACTCAGTCTTCCACATCTTTCTGTGTTCTAAGGCAAAGGGGAAAGTTACTGGGCTGGAAATTTGGACCCACCCTGCTGAGTTAGATGACATTGAGGCATGAGATATTTGGCCGGTGCAGAGCCTGGGTAGAGCTGGAATTGCAGCCCTGCCTTGCAGGGACCAGCAGCATAGAAAAATTGAGTGCCAAATGGATTTTTTTTTTTTACTATTTTTTGATCCCCTACTGTTTGTTTGGGTAGCTTGTGGGTTCCAGGAAGCCATGCAGAGCTAGTTTTTTGTGACTGTGTCTTGTAGACAGGCATCTGTCCCACTGTTAGGTGGGCATGTGCTGAGCTCTGTAGCTACATTATGGGGAAGAAGGTCTGAGCTCTCCAGTGAGCTCAGGCCATGCAACTGTGAGAAGAAGATAAAGTACCTTTGCTCCTCCCTCTCTGTAAAGATTGCGCACACCACACCCAACAAAACACAACTTGAATTATCCATGCCAGGTACTGGTCACCCCCTTTAAGTGCAGTTCCACGAGGGAAGGGAGAGCAGCACAGAGGGAAGATTCAAAGCATGAGACTCAAGGCAGATCCAACTTCTAGGTTCTGTATGATACACCAGGAACTCTGCCCTGCTGATCTTCAGATAGATTACTGAGGGCCAGTTGGAAACAGTATCAGACAATGGTATACACCAGATTATCTTGAGGGAAAACCTGGGACTGACACACCAAGTGACCAGATTCTGACAATATCAGAGCAAGATCCTACAATGTATACAAACAGAATATCTAATGGGTGTGACTGGAGCAAGCACAAAAATATTCTGAGGCGAAACCCACTTTTCCTTTTCAATCTTTTAATATTTTTCCTATTTCAATTTTCTCTTTTTGTTTCATATTTTTATTTCTGATTTCTTTTCTTATGTTATATTTCCTCTTTTGTTTTATTATCCTTTATTTTCAATTTTTTATTTTCCAATATTTTTATTTTACATTTATTTATATAATTTTTCATTTTTCTCACTTTATTTTTTTATTTTTATTTATTTTTATTTTTTTATTAAACCTTTATTATTCAGATTATTATATATATTTTCTCTTTTACCCCTCCATAGCTCGCCTCCACCCAGCTCCTACCCCTCCCTCTATACCCTTACCTCCTCCCATTGACCTAATTCATAGGTGTATGATTTTTGTCCAGTCTCTCCCTGTACACCCCTCACCCCTTTCCCCCTGAGAATTATCAGTCCACTCCTTTTCTGTGCTCCTGGTTCTATTATATTCACCAGTTTATTTTGTTGATCAAATTTTTAATTCACTTAATTTTTAGATTCACTTGTTGATAGATAGGTATTTGTTGTTCATAATTTTTTGTCTTTTATCTTTTTCTTCTTCCTCTTCTAAAAGAGTACCTTTCAGCATTTCATATAATACTGGTTTGGATTTGATGAACTCTTTAGCCTTTTCTTATCTGTGAAGTTCTTTATCTGCCCTTCAATTCTGAATGATAGCTTTGCTGGATAGAGTATTCTTGGTTGTAGGTTCTTGTTATTCATCACGTTGAATATTTCTTGCCACTCCCGTCTGGCCTGCATGGTTTCTGTTGAGAAATCAGCTGACAGTTGTATGGGTACTCCCTTGTAGGTAATGAACTGTTTTCCTCTTGCTGCTTTTAATATTTTCTCTTTGTCTTTTGCTCTTGGTATTTTAATTATGATGTGTCCTGGTGAGGTCCTCTTTGGATTCTTTTTATATGGGGTTCTGTGTGATTCATGGATTTGTAAGTCTATTTCTTTTACCAGGTGTGGGAAGTTTTCAGTCATTATTTCTTTAAATGGGTTTTCAGTATCTTGCTCTCTCTCTTCTTCTGGCACCCCCACAATTCTGATGTTGGTATGCTTGAAGCTGTCCCAGAGGCTCCTTATATTATCTTCACATTTTTGGATTCATTTTTCTTCTTGCTTTTCCAGTTGAGTGTTTTCTGATTCTTCATATTTTAAATTTTTGACTTGATTCTTGTGTTCCTCTATTCTACTGTTAGGTCTCTATATAATATTTTTTTATTTCAGTCAGTGTATGTTTAATTTCTAGTTGGTCCTTTTCTATCTCTAGTTGGTCCTTTTCCATTTCTATTTGGTTCTTTTTCATCTCCAGTTGGTTCTTTTTCATCTTCTTTTGGGTCTCGCCAACTTTATCCATCTTTTCTAGGATATTCTTGAAAAACCTTATAACCGTAGTTTTGAACTCTATATCCAGTCATTTGTTTTCCTCCATTTCTTTTGTTTGTGACCTCTTTCTTTGTCTTGGTATTTTCACTATGCCAGGAGAACTTCTGTGTTGGATTCAGCCTTATGATACAAGACTTGCAAAACTGCAAAAGCCTCTCTGTTGAGCTTGGGAGGGGTGGAGTTTCAGGGCTTAATGGACTGCCTTGCCTTCCACTCGGCCCCACCTTCAATGGCTCCTGAGTCTCACGTGACTGCATAATTGCTGGAGTGGTCCCTGTGAGTGCACGCGCTCTCTGGCAGTGCCTCTAGACTGCTGCCTTTCCAGCTCCCCTGTACTCCAGGACCATATGAATCTGGGTACCCAGGGTTTTGCCCGAATCTGGGGTTTAGTGGAGTTAGAAGTGGCACAGTTTGAAGTGGCCCACTTATGAAAGCCAGCGGCACTATCAGCAGTGCTGTGCATGCCGCCCAACTTCTGCCCTTTTGTGACTCCCCTAAATTTCAGTGTACTTCTCCTTTTTCACAATCCAAACTCCCCCCGTATGAGTTTTCGCTGGACCTGGGGTTTAGTGTCATAGGATAAGGAGTTCAATGCCGTTGGGAGTCTCTGTCTCCCTCCCGCCAGAGAAAGCCAGCCAGGTACTCTGGCACCCGCTCTCTCCACACACTAGTCTCCCTCCGTACCTCAGCTTTTTGCAGCTCCTCTGAGTCTCTGTGAGCCCCTCTCTTTCCTTCTAGTTGTAGAATTTCCACTCAGCCAGCTTTCCTGTGGTTCTGGATGATGTCCATTCTGTCTTTTAGTTGTAGTTTAGAAATTGTTGTGTGAGGCAACAGTGTAGGTGTTTACCTATTCCACCATCTTGGATTCTCTCCATTTTTCTTTAATATTCTACATTTTAATTTTTCTTCTTTAATAATTTTTATCTTTCATTATTCTTTTATTGTGTTTTTTTGTCTTGTTTTTTTTCTTGTTCTTTTTATTGTATTTTATTTTATTGCTGTTAGTTAGATCTTTTGGTATGATGATTTTATTTTCCTTTTATTGTGGCTTATATTGTTTTGTTAGCACCTGTACAACAATTTACATAATGTGGACAGTTGAGCTACAAAGTCAGCCAGGTGGAGGGTCAAACCCACCCATAGATGGGGCCACAGAAATAAATATATAATTACAACAGGAGGACCCACATAACCTACATAAGTTATAGCCAAAATAGAGAGAGAAATAAATATATTATAAATGAAAAAAAATCAGGAGAAATCTCCAGAAAAAAAGAGCTAAATAAAAGGAAGACAAGCAATTTCTCAGAAACAGAATGCAATGTAATGGCTGTAAAGATGCTCAACAGCATGATAAAAGACATAGAAAAATAAGCAGCAAAAAAAGGAAGAATAACATATCTGAAATAAAAATATATATACTAGAAAGAATAAGCAGTAGGTTAGGTAAAGCAGAGTTGAATCAATGAATTAAAAGATAGAGTCCTAGCCCATTTTGCTCAGTGGATGGAGTATTGGCCTACGGACTGAAGGGTCCTAGGTTTGATTTCAGTCAAGGGCACATGCCTGGGTTGCTGGTTTGATTCCCGGTAGGGGTTGTGCAGGAGGCAGCCATTCAATAATTCTCTCTCATCATTGATGTTTCTATCTCTTTCTCTCTCTTGCTTCCTCTCTGAAATCAATAAAAATGCATTTTTTAAAAAGACAAGGTAAAAAAAAAGTCACTGAATTAGAGCAGTAAAATAAAAGAAAAAATCATGAGGATTTAAGGGAAGTTTGGGACAATGTAAAACATAACAATATTGCATTATAGAAGTACCAGAAAGAGAAGAAAGAGAGCAAGGGATAGAGAACCTATTTGAATAAATAATGACAGAAAACTTCAATAATCTGGTGAAGTCATACAAATTCAAGAAGCACAGAAAGTCACTGTGAAATGAATCCAAAGAGACCCACACCAAGATGCATCATAATTAAAATTACAAAAGTTAAAGACATAAAGATAATCTTAAAGGCATTAAAAGAGAGTGAATTAATTACCTAAAAGGGAGTTCCCATAACATTGTCAGTAGATTTATCAACAGAAACACTTCATGCCAAAGGGAATAGCATGAAATATTCAAAGTAAAGAAAAGCAAGATTCTGAAACCAAGACTATACACCCAGCAAGACTATCATTTGAAATTGAAGAAAAAAATAAAGAACTCCCCAGACAAAAAAAAAAAACACACACACACAAAGGCTAATGGAGTTCATTACAACCAAAATAGTATTGTAAGAAATGTTAAAGGGACTGTTGGAAAAAGAAAGAATAGAGGGGAACATAGGCATAAAGAATAAAAATGGCAATAAATAAATACCTATCAGAAATGACCTTAAATGTAAATGGTTCAAAACATAGGGTAGAATAATGGGTAAAAAAATATGAATAAAAAATATACTGTTTCCAAGAGACCCAACTCAGAACAATGAGATTCACACAAACTGAAAGTGAAAGGATGGAAAAAAATGTTCCATGCAAATGAAAACAAACAAACAAATAGCTGTGGTAGCAAGACTCACATCTGACAAAACAGAATTCAAAACAAAGGCCATAGCAAGAGATAATGAAGGTCACTACATAATACTAAAGGGATTGCTCCAACAAGATTATATACACCTGGTAAACATATATATACCCAAAATAAGATCATATAAATATATTTACAAAAACTACTTATAGATTTTAAGGGAGAGATGAATACCAATACAGTCATAGTATTAAACCCCATTGACATCATTGGATAGATCTCCCAAAAAATCAATAAGGAAACAGTGACCTTAAATGTCACACTACATCAGATAAATTGATATTTACATAACATTTCATCACATTTCAAACAGCAAAAAACATTTTTCTCAAGTGTACATGGAACATTCTCAAAGTAGGCCATATGTTAGGATGCATAATAAGTCTCTACAAGTTCAAGAAAATTAAAATCATATCAAGCATCTTCTCAAATCACATTGGCCTAAAACTAGAAATCAACTACAATAAAAAACTTAAAATACATCAAGGATAAATAGCATGTTATTAAACAATAAATTAGGCAAAAAGGAAGAAATAAAAAATTACCTGGAAATGAAGGAAAATGGACACACAAAAACACAAAAGTCTATGGAATGCAACAAAAGCTGTCCTGAGAGGGAACTTCATAGCATTATAAGGCTAAATCAAGAAACAAGAAAATTATTTTAAATAAAATATTGAACCCTATATCTGGAAGAACAAAGAAAAACCCACATTAAGTAGAATAAAGGAAATAATAAAGATCAGAGCAGAAATAAATGATATAGAGACAAAAGATCAATGAAAGCAAGAGCTGGTTCTTTGAAAATATAAACAAGATAGATGAACTCTTAGCAAAACTCATAAGAAAAATAAAAAGGACTCAAATAAATAAAGTCAAAACAAAAAGAGGTGAGATAAAACTGACATCACAGAAATACTAAACATTGTAAGAAAATACTGTGAACAATTATATGCCAACAAATTAGACAACATTAGTAAAATGGACAAATTCCTAGAAATACACAATTTTCCAAAACTGAATCAGGAAGCATCAGAAAACTTGAATAGACTGATAAAAACTATTGGCACTGAAACAGTAATTTAAAAAACTCCAAGCAAACAAGACTCATGGATAGAATGGCTTCATTGGGGAAATTTAACAAACATTCAAATAGAATGTTTGTTAAACAGAACAAACTCTTATCCTCCTCAAACAATTCCAAAAACTTCAAGAGAAGGGAAAATTCCAACTTTTTAATACAAGGCCAGAATTATCCTATTTCCAAAACCAGGGAAGGACACTACAAGGAAAGAAAATTAAAGGCCAATAACCACAGGGAGCATGGATGCTAAACTCAAAATATTAGCAAACCAAATCCAGTAACACATTAAAAATATTATATACCATGACCAAGTGGGAATTTACCCTAGAAATGCAGGTTGCTACAATATCATAAATTCAATACTCATGATATATCACATAAACAAAATGAAAAACAGTAATTATATTATCATGTCAATCGATGCAGAAAAAAGCATTCTATAAAGACCAGCAAACATGTGCAACAAAAACTCTCAGCAATATGGTAAGAGAGAGAACTTATCTCAACATAATAAAGGCCATATATTAAAAACCTACTGCCAACATCATTCATAAAGGACAACAATTAGATATGCTTCCCTAAGATCAGGAACACAACAAGGATGTCTGCCTTTACCACTGTTATTGAACACTATGGCCCCGTGCATGAAATCCATGCACACTGAAAGGGAATTAATTAGAGGAAATATTTTAATACTAGAGGCCTGGTGCATGAAATTCATGCATGAGTGGTGTCCCTCAGCCCAGACTGCACCCTCTCCAATCTGGGACCTCTCCAGGAATGCCCAACTGCCCATTTAGGCCCCATCCTCCCGGGCAAGCCTGATCACCCTTAACTGCCCTCCCTTGTAGCCCTTGTCCCTCCCAACTGTGAGACCTGAGTTCCCCCAGCCTTGTCTCTCCCCTGGTGGTCTCATTACCCACAACTTCCCTCCACTATTGGCCATCTTGTGGTGAATACCTTTTGTCCACATGGGGGGAGCTATCTTGTGAGTTGGAGTGATGGTCAATTTGCATATTACTGACTTATTACATAGGATTGCTATTTGCCTTTTCTTTATAATAGAAGTGTCAGAAATGAAAGAAAATTAGTAAAATGTATATAAAAATCTTCCTCCTGTCAGAGTCTGGGGCATGCCACAGGACCCACAGTCAAGTCCCCATCTACCCGCATGTGCCTCGAAATCACACAAGACCCAGACCTGGCCGGCACTGTCCCCATTGGATAAGATTCAGACTTGGCAGGCTCCATTCCCATCAAGCACTGCCAGGTGGGAGGTGCAGCCTCAGTTTCCCCAGCACACACCAGGCAGGGGGCACAGCTTCAGGTTTTCTGGTACATTTTCATGTCCTCTGGCCTGGCGGCAGGGCTGGGGGCATGGCCTAATGTCCCTGGCCTAGCACCAGGGCAGGCAGCACACCTTGAGAACCCCTATAAATCCCTGTTGGGTGAGGGCATGTCCTGAGGTCCAACTGCCTGGTGCCATAACAGATAGTGTGACCTCAGGTCCCCTGGCTCAGGCCAGGGCAGGGGCCTGCCTTGAGGTCCTTCATCAATCCATGCTGGGTAGGGGCGAGGCCTGAGGTCCTCTGGCCTGGTGCTGGGCAGGAGGCATGCTCTGAGGTCCCCAGTCAAGCCCTGCCAGGCAGGGGGTGCAGCCTCAGGTCCCTCACCCCAACTTGGTGCCATGTAGCCTCAAGTACCTGCTGATCAGTTGTTACAGATGGTGTTATGAGTGTAGCCATCTTGTGTTATGGAAACCCTACCTCTGCTGTGGACATGTCCATATTGTGTTACAGAAAACCTGCCTCCACTGTGGGCTCAGCCATTTTGTGACAGCATGAAGGTTAATTTGCATATTACCTCTTTATTATATAGGATAGTATAGTACTGGAAGTTCTAGAAATAGCAATAAGATTAAAAGAGAAAATAAATTGTATCTAAATTGGGAAGGAGGAAAGAAACTGTCATTATCCAGAGATGAAATGATAGTGTACATAAAAAACCTTATAGACTCCACCGAAATGAAACTTAATAAATGAATTTGGCAAAATAGTAGGTACAAAATTAATACAGAAATTAATGCGATTCTTATACACTAATAATAAAATCTCAGAAAGAGAAATGTAAAAAAATCCCATTTACCATTCCAATAACAAAAAATAAAGTGTGTAGTAATAAACTTAACCAAGGAGGTAAAAGACTTGTACTGGGACACTATAGAACACTGAAGAAATAGAGGAAGATACAAACAAGTGGAAGCATATGTCAAATTCAAGAAACCATCAATAAAATGAAAAGGAAACCTACTGTATGGGAGAACATATTTGCCAATAACACATCTGATAAGGAGTTAATTTTCCAAAATATATAAAGAATTCATACAACTCAACAATGGAAGACAAAAATTCTTGAAAAATGGTCAAAGGACCTAAATAGACACTTCTCCAAAGTAGATACACAGATGGCCAGCAGGCATATGAAAAACTGCCCAACATCATTTATCATTAGAGAGATACAAATTAAGCCACAATGAGGTATCAGTTCACACGAGTCCAAATAGCTACTATTAATAAATCAATAGAAAGTGCTGATGAAGATGGGGAGAAAGTGAATTCTAGTGCACTGTTAGTGGGGATGCAGAGTGGTGCAATCACTGTGGAAGACACTACGAAGTTTCCTCAAAAATTTAAAATGGAACTGACTTCTAGAATATGAAAAGACCTAGAAACACTAATCAGAAAGAATACATGTGTCCCTATGTTTATTGCATTATTTACAATAAACACAATCTGAAAACAGCCCATGTATGCATCAATAGATGAGTGGATACAAAGCTGTTTTAAAAAAAGAAACTCTTACTCTTTGTTACAGCATGGATGGACCTAAAGATTATTATGCTTAGTGAAATAAACCAGTCAAAGAAAGACAAATACCATATGATCTCACTTATATGTGGAATTGAATAAAAAAATTAACTGATGAACAAAATAGGATAAGAGGCATGGATGCATGAATCAGAGTGACAGCATATGAGAGGGGTGTGGGAGAGACTGGAAGAAATTAGCCAAAGAACATATAAGCATAGTCCATGAACACAAACAGTGCAGTGAAGGCCAAGGGTGCTGGGAGTGTCTGGGTGGAGGGGTCAAAAGGGTGAGAGAAAAAGGAGACATCTGTAATGTAATAGTGTGAACAATATTAAAAAAGAATGAAAACTTAGATGATGGTTACTGTTTAAAATCTCATGAAAATTTTACAAGTAATCTAAAAAAATGGTTAATGTTTTAAAATTTATATTTATTGTTGAAAGCATTACAGATATCTCCTCTTTTTCTCCTTTCTCCCTCCTCAAATTACTGCTGGTGAAATCCTCGTTGAGGGGACAATTTGCATATTAGCCTTTTATTACATAGCATATACACTGAGTGGCCAGATTATTATGCATTGGAGATCATAATAATCTGGCCACTCTGTATATTGTTTGGTTAATCTCTTCCCATATCCCCCCTTCTCTCAGAGATTTGCCAGTCTGTTCCATGCTTCCATGAGTCTGGATCTATTTTGTTCATTAGTTTATTAAGAACTAGGGGCTTGGTGCATGAAGTTTATGCACTGTTGGAGGGGTGTCCCTCAGCCTAGCCTGCCCCCTCTCACAGACTGGGAGCCCTCAGGGCCATCCTGATCAGGGGAAGGCATCAGCCCCATAACCCTGCCACTGTAGCCACTACCAGTCACCGCAGCTACCAATGTGTTTTCATCAACACAGACTCCAGTCCCTTCACCATGAAAAAATGACAACTTTATTTAGGCATTTTCAAGATGTGTATTTCATGGGATATGACATTTCTTTCTTTCTTTCTTTTTTTAATTGTCATCTGAGGATATGTTTCCATTGATGTTTAGAGAATGTGGAAGAGAGAGAGAGGGAGAGACTGAGAGAAAGAAACATCAGTGTGAGAAGGACACTCGATTGGTTGCCTCCTGCATGAGATTGACCTGTGCCCTGGCCAGGGTGAGGCCTGTAACCTAAGTACATGCCATTGATTAGAAATGAACCCAGACCCTGCAGTCAGCAGCTTGAGCCTCTATCCACTGAGCCAAACCAGCTAGGGCAGGATATGACATTTCTTACACCCTCCAGCAGCAGCCCTTCATTTTTTTTCTCCAGGAGTGTGGTTGAAAAACTCTACATCACCTTCTTGGATAGTTATTACCCAGGTTACCAAGAACACTGCAAGTGGCAGCATACAGGGAGCTTAGCCAATGAGCAGTCAGAAAAAGTGTTTATACTTGAACTGGTTTGGCTCAGGGGATAAAGTGTCAGCCTGCAGACTGAAGAGTCCCAGGTTTGATTCCTTTTAAGGGCATGTACCTTGGTTGGGGGCACATCCCCACTGGGAAGTGTGCCTGAGGAATCTGATTAATGTTTCTCTCTCATAGATGTTTCTTTCTGACAGTCTATCCCTCTCCCCTCTTTTCTATAAAAAAAAATCAATAATAAAAAAAAATATATATATATATATTTTAAGAAAAGGTGTTTCCTCTGCAGTCCATGCACAGAGGACTTCATGCATTGTGTCCACTGGGCTACAGACATGTTCTTGGCCACTGGGTGCACACCCCAAAGCCCAGCGGCTGTGCATTCGCTGAATCCACGAGTCTGGGGAGTGTGGACCTGGCAGACGCAGCATGCAGCAACTGCCAAGGGAATGCCTCCAGGTCTGGCAGCCCTGCATTCACTGTGTTTGCTGGGGTAGAAGGTGTGGATCCAGGCCACTTGGTGCAGGCACACTCGCAAGCCACTGTGGAGCAGAAACTTGGTGACATGGCAAATGTTCCCGTACCACCACACAGCCACTTGCGTTTGATGCTCCCAGCCGCTTGTCCCAAGACCTGGCCACTTTGCACCAGTGCCCATAGGTCATTCCTTCCTGAGGGAATTCTGGGACCCCAGATGCTCAGAGCCTATGCATGGGCCTACAGGCTCGGAACGACCTGGGTCCTAAAAATATTTTCAGGACCCAGGCTGCTCAGCGCCTGTGTATGCAAATAAAACTACCATCTTTATCAGGTTAATTTGCATACTCATTCCTGTTTGGCTGGTGGTCATCACAGAGGTGTGGTCAATTTGCATCTTTCTCTTTTATTATTATAGATAATTAAATTAAATAGATGTAATTAATCTAAATATTCATAAATAAACTTTTCAACAATAAAAAATCATAAATAATATCTGAAAACTTCTACCTGGAGAGAAATTTGAACATTCAAGTTCATTAGCTAATAAATCATTCCAAAATTTTAACCCAAAATGAACATTTCCAAGATACATTATGACAAAACTGTGAAGTAAAGAGAATTTTTAAAAATTCTTAATGAATCTCCTTTTTCCCCTATTGACCTCTCCTCCACTACTCCCTAACCCAAGCATAAGACCTCATTCTCCATACTATCTGTGTTCATTGGTTTTGCTCATATGCTTTTGGTTGATCTCTTACTCCCTCACCCCATACCTTCCCACATAGGTTGTACAGTATGTTCAATGATTCTATGTCTCTGGTTCTATTTTTGTTCATCAGTTTATGTTGTTCATTATATTCCACAATTGGGTAAGATCATGTGATACTTTATCTTTTTCTTACTGGCTTATTTCCCCTGGCATAATGCTCTATAGTTCCATCCATACTGTTGCAAATAATAAGACTTACTTTTTTTTTTTAACAACAGTGTAGAATCCCATTGTGTAGATGTACAATAGTTTTCTAATCCACTCATCTGCTGATAGGCACTTAGGATGTTTCCAAATTATACCTATTGTAAATTGTGCTGCTATGAACATAGGGGTGCATATATCCTTTCTAATTAGTTGCACCTTTCTAGCACGCAGGCCACCTGAGCCCTTCCACCCCAACAGGCAAGTGCTAGAGAGGATGCAGAGAAAAAGAAACCCTCTTGCATTGCTGGTGGGAATACAGACTGGTACAGCCACTGTGGAAAACAGTATGGAGTTTCCTCAAAAAATTAAAAACGGAACTTCCATTTGACCCAGTAATCCCACTTCTAGGAATGTATCCCAAGGAAACAGACACATTTGCAAACTTTTTTATTTATTAAATTTATTGTGGTGACATTGATTAATAGGATCATTTGGCTTTCAAGTATACATTTCTATGATACATGGTCTGCATTGTGTGCTCACCACCCCAAGTCAAACCATCTATTGTAACCATATATGTGGCTTCCTTTATCCTTCCCTACTTATTACTCAATGTAAACAGAAGAAAAGAAATAATAAAAATTAGAGCACAATTTAATGAAATGGAGAACAAAGAGAATATTCAAAAATTAATACAACAAATAGCTGGTTCTTTGAAAAAAATTAATAAAATTGACTAACCTCTGGTTAGATTCACTAAGGAAAAAAGAAAAGACTCATATAAACAAAATCAGAAATGAAAGAAAAGTTATACCGATCACAGATATACAAAAGGTCATACTAGAATACTATGAAAAACTATTTGCCACCCAATTCAATAACCTTCATAGACAGAATTATGAAGCATTGGAGAATTTAAATAGACCAATAAACAATGAGAAAATTGAAATGACCATCAAAAAAATAAAACTCCAGGAGTAGATGACTTCACTAGTGAATTCTACCAAACATTCAAAAAAAAGACTTGATACCTATCCTTTTCAAACTCTTTCAACAAATTAAAGAAGAGATAGTACTTTCTAATACATTTTATGAGGCCAGCATACCCTGAAACCAAAACCTGGCAAGGCTTATAAAAGAAAAAAGAAAACTATAGACCAATATCTCTGATAATTACAGATGCAAAAATTCCAAACAAAATGCTATCGAATTGAATAAAACAATACATTAATAATGTATCACAATCAAGTGGGGTTCATTCCAGGGCTATAGGAATGGTTCAACATACACAAATAAATCAATGTAATAACCGACTTTAACAAAACAAAGAATAAAAATTATATTATCTTACCAATAGATACAGAAAAATCATTTAATAAGTTATAATATCCATCTATGATTTTAAAAAACACTCAATAAAATAAGTATAGAAATAAATTATACCAGTTACTAACTTTAAAGTGGCTATCCATAAGGCATGAACCTGCAGGGACTTCGTCCAAGGACAAAAGCATTGAAGAATGCTATCTTTGAAATCTTATTCCAAACCTGCCTGTGACAGAGATGACAGGCACCATTTTTTAACCTTCCCTTTAGCCAGCTAGCACCAGAGGGCACACTCTGCCTGCCAGCATCATAATCAGGTTTAGCACATGCCCCTTAGCCCATCCAACACTTGCAGCACCTAAGCAGCAGTAAGACAAGAAAGATGAGCACACCGAGCACCATTCTCTTCATGTATAAACTGAGTCACAATCAGGCCAGATAAGCAACCCAAGCTCTGCTCTTCCCATGTACTACATAGGACACAATTAGGCTGAACAGTAGCCCAAGAGATGTTCTCACCATGCATCAACACAGCTTCAATCAACCTGGATACCTGCCCCAAGTCCCACCCTCCCTGTATAACTGCAAAACCACAAACAGGATGGGCAAGTGAAACAAATGAGCACCCTAAGCCTTGCCCACAAAGAAAATGAATGAGGAACAAAATAGGCAAGTTTTCTGAGCCTTACCTTTCTTGTGCAACAACAGAGCTGCAACTAGGCCCAGCAAGTGTCCCAAGCCGCACCTCCCCTTGCAGCAGAGGAACCACACCTTGGCCAGTTAACACACTGAGACTCATTCTACCTGCACAGCATCCATGACCCCACCATAGTCAATAGGCACAATCAGCACATATAAAGGGTTAATTGAGAGTGTCTAGATCTAGTGAATCTAGAGAAAATTGTGTTTCTGGGTTATAAAGATAGCTCCTACACAAGATCACACCTTCCAGACTGAGGAAGATAGTCATTTCCCCTAAAATATAGAGTCAAAAACAAAGAAACAGATAAAGCCAGGAGAAAAAGAAATGTGTTTTAAACCAAAGAACAAAGTAAATCCCCAGAAAAAGATTTTAATAAAATAAAGATAAGCAGCCTTCCTGATAGTTTAAAGTAATGGTCATGGAATGACTTCAGGTCAGGATGGCAGAGTAGGTAAACTCTATTCATGCCTCCTCCCATGACTGCATCAAAATTACAACTAAATTATAGAACAACCATCATTGATAACAACCTGAAGACTAGCTGAACAGAATTAATATAACCAAGAATATAAAGAAAGAACCATATCAAGATTGGTGGAGGGTCAAGGCAACAAAACAAGCAGGTCCAAACCCATAGTGTGGCACATATGAACTGGGACTGGGGCCTTAGGGCAAGATGCCTAAAGTCTAGGGAAGTTCCATCAGCTTGCTCCCAGCACCAGACTTGTGGCTAAACTGCAGAACGTAAGACTTGAAAAACCAGCTGAAAATAACTGAGCTGAAATATTATGAGTGGACTGGGTGATCCAACTCACAAAGCTGGGAAGCTGGAAAGAATGTGCAGTAGCACAGACCCTGCACACTGGGAATGCGGGTTCTCAGCTCCACACAGGGATCCCTAATTTAGAGTAATAGAGAAGGGAAAGGGAGCCCACATAGCATAGGACACTGGGGAATCAGTAGTGATTGGTCCACCTGGGAGACTCAGACCACACTGTTCTAAGCAAATAGCCATTGCTTTGTTACAATACCAGCCTGGGCAAGTCACCTCAACCTATCTCTGCAGGAGGGATTAAACAGCAGAATGTCGAATTGGTAAAAGAGTCTGATTGACTCACCCAGCAGTGAATCTGAGGGTCTAATTATTCTTTAAAAATTTTTGAGCAAAGAACAAGATGAGGGCCAGATAGGGTGCCCTGGTAAAAAAGGAGTGACCTCCCTATCTTGACCTACACCCCTTCTTCACCCTGTGGAATTACTCTGTGCTGGAAATCTGCAGCCAAGTGGGTAGGCCTGGTGGTGCTAGTGACTCATATATCTGGCCTGATGAGAGTCTGGATAGAAGTCACACCCAGAAAAGGCTGGGCATGATGAAAGTTTAGAGACCCAAGTTGGGCTGAGTTTTGTTTATATCCCCTCCTGCATGGGATAGTGACAAGGAGGTGCCAGTGAACCAGGTAAAGCTGAGGCATTCGAAGGAGAGGAAGTGCCTGCAAGCCCTTCTTACAAGCTTCAGGCACCACACCCAAAGCAAGTCTTCTTAAACTATCCTGATCAGAACCTGAAGACCACTACAGTGCCCAGTTCTGTGGGGGAAGAGAGAGACACTCAGAACAGAGACATTCAAGGTGCAAGACATGAGGCTGACCTAGTCAATGGGCTACAGAGGCTAGGCCCAACCACCATACCACTGGTAAATCCATTCTACCCAGCTTCAGGCAGGTGGTCCAGGGTCAGGAAGAAACAGACTCCATTTGCCTGCAAAAAAGAACTTCTCAGGAGGTGCAGGACTGACATACCAAGGGGAAAGATTCAATATCTTCAAGCAAAACCCAACAAGCTCACAAATAGCAGATCCAAAGGTTTATTCTTTGTTTTTGTTTGATTTTATTTTTATCTTTCTTCTCTTTTCCTTTGTATTTTCTTATTTCTACCTTTCTTTATTTGAGTATCTTTTTCTCTTACATTTTTAAGTTTAAATTTTATTTTTCCTTTTTTCTTTTCAAATTTTTCTTTTTCTATACTATGTTATTAATTACAATTACTTTGAAAATTATCTTACTCATTATTTCTTTTTTTAATTTTTATTGTTGAGATTATTACATATGTCCCTCTTTTTTCCCCCATAGCTCCCCATCACCTGATTCCTACTCTACCCCATTGTCTATCTCCATAGATACTAGATATATGCACACACATCTTTGTTTAGTCTCTTCCCATCATGCTCTGAGAATCATCAGAATGTTCCATTTCCATGCCCCCAATTCTATTCTATTCACCAGTTTATTCTGTTCATCAGATTTTTTATGCATTTGATTTTTAGATTTACTTGTTGTTAAATATGCATTTGTTGTCACTTCGTTGTTCCTAATTTTTTATCTTTACCTTCTTCTTCTTCCTCTTTTTAAAAAATATCCTTCAGCATTTCATATAATATTGGTTTGGTGGTGGTGAACTCCTTTAGATTTTTCTTCTCTGTGAAGCTCTTTATCTGACCTTCAATTCTAAATGATAGCTTTGCTGGATAGAGTAATCTTAGTTATAGGTCCTTGTTTTTCATCACTTTGATTATTTCCTTTTGGAGTACATAGTTTATGTTGAGAAATAAGCTAACACTCATATGGGTACTCCCTTGTAGTTCTCTATTTTTTTTTCTTGCTGCTTTAAAGATTCTTTGTCTTTTTCCCTTGGCATTTTAATTATGATGTGTCTTGGTGTAGTCCTCTTTGGATTCCTCTTGTATGGAGTTCTCTGTACTTCCTGGACTTAGAAGTCTATTTCTTTCACCAGGTAGGGGAAGTTTTCTATAATTAACTCTTCAAATATGTCTTCAATATCTTGCTCTCTCTCTTCTTCTGACACCGCCATAATTCAGATGTTGGTACATTTGAAGTTATCCCAGAGGCTCCTTACACTACCTTCATATTTTTTTTACTCTTTTTTTCTTTTTGCTCTTCTGGTGGGTGTTTTTTGCTTCTTCAGATTTCAAATCTTTGAGTTGATTCTTTGGATCCTCTAGTCCAGTGGTCAACAAACTCATTAGTCAACAGTACAATGATTGAAATTTCTTTAAACTTAAACTCCTTCTAAGGCCACTTCTTCAAAATAGACTTGCCCAGGCTGTGGTATTTTGAGGAAGAGCTACACTCAAGGGGCCAAAGAGCCGCATGTGGCTCATGAGCCACAGTTTGCTGATCATTGCTTTAATCTACTGTTGAATCTCTCTATAGTATTCTTCATTTCAATCAGTGTATGCTTAATTTCTGACTGATCCTTTTCCTTTTTTGGCATTCTCACTAAGATCTGTGAAGGTCTCACTAAGTTCCTTGTAGGTTTCTAGAAGATTCTTGAGAAGCCTTGTAACTGTGGTTTTGAATTCTATATCCAGTAGTTTGCTTTCTTCCATTTCTGTCATTTGTGACATGATTCTTTGTCTCCATTTTTTGGCTGCTTCCTTATGTTTCTTTCTATGCATCAGGTAGCTTCTAAGTCTCCTTGAGTTCATAGAGTGGCCTTGGGTAGTAGGTGTCTATAGGGCCCAATCACCTGAGGTGGATACTCCTGGGCCACCTTTTTGTGTATTGTGTGCACAGTCTTTTTGTATTTGAGCCTTGATTGATGTAGGTATCAATTCCTGAGAGGAATTGACCTACAGGTTAATTGGCAGTAGGGGCCAACTCTGACTACAGAGGAGAGCTGCTGTGCAGGAGACAACCTTATTGGGCAAGACTTGCTTCACTGAGTCTGCCCCTTGAATGTGTCACTTATGGATGTGAAGAGTTGTAATCTGGTATGGTATAATACTGACCACTGGATACACTGGCTCTTGAATCTCCAAGTAGGTGCAAAGTCAGCCATTACCTGGGGACACCTAGTAAGAGCTACAGGGAAATCTGCAGATTTCTCCTCTTTATATAGGGTTTGGAAGTGCTCAAATGAGGCCTAGCTGTGAAGCAAGGCATGCTGGTGCTAATACTGGCCTTGGTCCTTTTATTAATACCTTTGGGGCTTTCTGACACAACTGCAGCTTGTTTGACAGGTTTAAGGTTGAAAAGGAAAGGTCATTCATTGCAAAAACCACTGTGCACAGCTTGGGTGGAGTTGTAAATTGTGTGGGGCAAGATCTTAAGGAATCTCCAGGGCAGAGTGAACAGAAATGTCTGCCAGTTAACCCTGCACTGGGGAGGCCCCAGCATGGGAACAATGACTGCTGTGAGCACGTCTATCTGGAAGAAAGCCATCTTGCATTTCTGCCCCAATGCCAGACAGTCCAGTTTCTCCCCATATCTTTCTGGGCCTCCCAGAACCTTGCACTGGAGCTCAGAGCAAGCAGGTACTTACAATTTCAGTTTGCCATGCTGGCATTGTAAAAGGAGCAGCTGAGTCTCTAGCTGTCTGTGTGTCACTCAGCCCCAATCTACACTTGTTATTACAGTCTGTAGATCTTACTGCCCATAGGGACTTCTTTCCCCAGCTCTGGAACCCTGGATTGGAGGTATGATATGGTGTTGGGGCTTCTTGCTCCTCCAGGCAGACTCCAAAGAAGTGATCTCATCCCAATTAAAAAAGTGGTACCCCTGGGTGCTAGACCAGCCCATGCCATGCCTTGGCATCTCCTATCAGTCTTAATGTGCTTTCTTCTTTACCTCTCTAATTGTATTACTTCCACTCAGCCAGCTTTCTTGTGGTTCTGGATGATAGTTGCTCTGTATTTTAGTTGTAATTTTGATGTGGCTGTGGGAGGCAGCAAGTACAGACCTTTACCTATGCTGGCATCTTGGTTCCTCTCATTGTTCATTGATATATAGATAGATAGATAGATAGATAGATAGATAGATAGATAGAAAGATAGATAGATAGATAGATAGATATACCTTTTTTATTTCTTTTCTCTTCCTCCTTTCATATTCCCTTTTCTTTATTTCTCCTCTAAATCTTTTTTTTTCAGAGCCCCTCATTTATTTGGTATCAAAGGTCCCAACCCCCCAGTACTGTCCCCAATAAAGTGCAGCCAAACTCCCAGTGTTCCTCTAAATCTTTTGATTTCATGTCAACTAACATTCTCTTTTCTTATTTAGTTCTTTTTCTTGTTGGTGCTCTTTATATTTTAGTTATTATTTTGTTTTGTTTCATGTTGATTTGGTTTTGTCTGGTTTTGTCTTATTCTTTAAGTACCTGAAAATTCTAGCCACAGTGATCAGACAAGAATAATTAAAATGCATCCAAATTGGAAAGGAGGAAGTAAAACTCATTATTTGCAGATTATGTAATATTGTACTTGGAAAACCCTAAGGACTTCACCAAAAAACTACTAGATTTAATAAAATACGTGAAAATAGCAAGATACAAAATTAACAATCAGAAATCAATGGCGTTTTTATGCAAAAATAATGAACTCTCAGGAAGAGAAACAAACAAACAAAGTAAGAAACCTAAAAATAAACTTAACCAAGTAGATAAATGACCTATATGTGGAAAGCTATAGGACATTGGAAAAAGAATAGAGGAAGTTGCAAACAATTGTAATCACATACATGTTCATGGATTGAGGAATTAACATAATTTAAATCTCCATACTACCCAAGCATTCTATAGATTCAATGCAATCCCTATTAAATTTCCATTGGCATGTTTTACAAATACAGAACAAATATTCCAAACATATATATGGAACTCCAAAAGAATCCAAATAGCCACAGCAATCTTGAGAAAGAACAAAGTTGGAGAGATCTTAGTAATGGATATCAAATTATACTACAAAGCCACTGTAATCAAAACAGCCTGTACTAGCTAGCACAAGAACAGGTATATAGATCAATCAGAACAGAGACCCCATAAATTGACCCAAGCTATTATTCTCAATTAGTATTTGACAAAATAGGAAAGAACATATAATGGAGCAAAGATAGTCTCTTCAATAAATGGTATTCAGAAAAGTGGACAGATACATGGGAAAAAATTCAACTAGAGCACTAATTAACACTATCAATAAAAACTTAAATGTAATTCAATAAATCATAAAAATCCTAGAAGAAAATCTCAGATATTTCATGTAGCAGAATTTTTGCCAATACATCCCCTAGAGCAAGAGAAACAAATTAAACAATAAACATATGGAACTAATCAAATTTAAAAAAATTGTGCACAGCAAAAGAAATCATCATCAAAATAAAAAGGGAATTCTCTAGAGCAGGGGAAGCATCTTGAAAAGTGCCAGTAACATATGGGGAGAAACTAAATTGACTGTATGAGAAATTATATTTGCCAATGGTATATTAGAAAAGGGGTTACTTTCCAAAATATATAAAGAAATCTTACAACTCAACAAAAGGAAGACCAACAACCCAATTAAAACATGGGGAAATCACCTGAACAGACACTTCTCCAAAGAAAATAGGCAGATGGTCAATAGACATTTAACAAATGCTTAACATCAGTAATTATCAGATAGATACAAATTAAAACAACAATGAGGCATCACCTCACACCTGCCAGAATGACTACCATCAATAAATCAACAAACAACAAGTGCTGGTGAGGACAAGGAGAAATGGGGATTCTAGTATGCTATAGTGGAAATGCAGATTGGTGCAATCATTATGGGAAACAGTATAAAGTTTCCTCAAAATGTTAAATATGGAACTACCTTTTGATTCCATAATCCTGCTTCTGGTAATACATCCTAAGAATCCCAAGAAAAAAAAAACAATCAGAAAGATTATGTGTATCCTTATGTTCCTAGCATAATTATAATTGCTAAAACCTGGTAACAATTCAAGTGTTCATCAGTGAATGAGAAAACTATAATACATTTACACAATGGAATTCTATGCAGCTATTAAAATATAGGATCTCTTACCCTTTGCAACAGAATAGATGGACCTGGAGACTGTTATGCTAAGAGAAATAAGCCACTCAGAGAAAGTAAAATACCATATGACCTCACTTATATGTTGATTCTAATAAAATAAAAAGCACACCCATAAACTGATTAGCAAAATAGATCCAGAAGCATAGATGCATGGAACAGACAGACAGATCTCAGAGGGAAAAGCTGTAGGAGAAAGAGATTAACAAAAGATTTTATATGTATAGCCTATGAGTAGAGACAATAGTGTGGTGAAGGCCTGGAATGCAGTGGGGACTGAGTGGGTGAAGGGGGGAAGCCATGGGGTTCATCCATAATACTGTCAACAATAAAAAATAAACTAAAAAAAAGAATTTGGAGAGATATTTCAGATGTAGATGTCCCCCAGGAGAAGTGAGATTTCCCAGCCCTACAGTGAGCCACCCAACTGGGGAAATCAGAGCTGGGAAAAGAAATTCCAATAACATTTGGCTGTGAAAAACAGAAATTGCATCCAAGGAAGACAAATGCCTGCTAGAAACAGGCACTGCAGGTGTGAAAATACCTGACTCAGTCACTCACATATTCACTGGTTTTAAGCTCTGGTGTAGGAGAGTGCATCTTGAAAAGTGCCAGTAACATATAGGGAGAAACTAAATTGACTGAATGCTTCATAAGGGCTGGAGCAGCAGTGGTTGGGGCTACTCTTTCCAAGGGCAGAATCACTGACAGGTGTAATTGTTTCTTTGATAAATTCTTCTTTTATCCAGCTACCATGACACAGGCAAGCACCAACTCTGAGCTCTCCATTAACCTGGTTAACACCATTTTCCCCACCCTGATGATTCCCTAAGACTCCACCCCACCCAACTTGCCTACCCAACTTAAGCTTCTATCAGCAGTTCCTCGACACAATGGCCTGCCTCAATTCATGTTTCAGACCTTCCCCAGTCTTGGTCTGAACAAGGCTTCAACTTAGCAGCCACAAGCCCAGCATAAATGGTGATTGGCCTTAAATTACGTCGTGGTGCCCAACAAAGGGTCACAAACCCAAAACAAATTGCAGTTAACCTAAATTAACATAATAGCTACTCCTGAGAGCCCCCAACACCATAAAAAGCAAAAATCAAGTACACACCACTTTGTAGCCCCTATGCAGAGACCCCAAATCCAGCAAAAGCTGAAGTTGACCATGGTTTGCAATGAACCTTCCCAAAAGCCAGCTTCATACCACACCAAAGAGCCAGTCACCAGCTCTACAAACAACACATCTGAAGTGATGCCCAATCTTTAAGTTCAGTCCACATACAATAGCTAATCCATTGTAGTCAGAGCTATTCCTCAGAGTCAGTCAATCTAAGAGTCAACCCTACCCAGTGGCATGCCAATAGTAACTTAAGCTCAACTGAAACAACCCACACACATAGAATACCTAGCTCAAGTGACCAGAAAGGCTATACTCCTGGACCCCACAGGACACCTTCTACAGAAGGACATTTCATCAAGACCAAGAGACATATTATCAACCAAATACATAGAAACAAATACAGAGAGCCAGAAAAAAAAATAAGGAGACAAAGAAACATGTCCCAAGTGGAAAAACGAGACTCCAGAAAAAGAATTAAACAAAATGAACACAAGCAAGCTAAAATAAACAAGAGTTCAAAACACAGGTTATAAGGATGCTCAATTAACTTAGGGGAAGAATAAAGAAACTTAATGAGAATTTCCACAAAGAGATAGAAAACAAGAATCATTTAGAAATGACAAGTAAAAAAATTGAAATGAAGACTACATTAGATGGAATTAACATAAGATTATATGAAACAAATTAATGATCAAAAGACTAGGTAGTGGGAAACACCTAATTGAAACAGAAAAAAAAATGTTTTTTAAATGAAGAAAGTTTAAGGAACAACACTGAAAAAACCAACATTCACATATGAGGGGTACCTGAAGATAAGAAAGAGAGCAAGGAATGGAAAACCTACTTGAAGAAATAATGCTGGGAAAATTTTCTAACCTGGTGAAAGAAATAGGCATAATTTAAAAAGTCCAGTAAGCACAGAAAGTTCAAAACAATATAAACCTAAAGAGGGTAACAAAACAAATCAGAATTAAAATTTGTTTAAATTTTAGACAAAGATAAATATTAAGGAGTACCAAGAGAAAAGCTATTAATTATGGATAAGGGAATTATCACAAGACTATCAGTAGCTTTCTAACAGACATTTGGGTAGAATGAATTGACACAAAATATTCAAAGTAATGAAAACCAAAATACCTACAACCAGAATTGCCCTACCTGGCAAGGATAATATTTAGGATCAAAGGAGAGATAAAGATTTTCCCAGACAAGATAAAGCTAAAAAAGATCATCACCACTAAGCCAATATTACAAGAAATGTTAAAGGGAACTCTTTGAGAGTAAAAAATGAAAATGTGAATGAAAACGTAGGAAAGAGAAAAAATTCTCACTGACACAAATGAACACTTAATAAAAATAATGGTTAAAATATCTACAAACCTACTATAAAACTTAACAAAAATCATGTATAATTATAATAATACATTAAGAGATACATACAAACACATGTACAATAAATAAACAATAATGAAAAACAGAAAAATGGCAACAGAATAGAAGGCTGCATGGACATGCTCCCAGAAACAAGCTGGAATTACAAAGAAAATGTGGAAAGCTTTTCTGAATAATCAATGGAAAACTCACAGGAGAGAACCCAGGTACCCAAGGACCGAAGGTGGAGACCACATAGAGACTGGTAGGAGGGGCAAAGGTGCAAAAGAGCTGGCCGGGCAGCCACAGACAACTGAAGTTCCTGAGAGATGTCTCAGTTGTTTGTGTGTGTGAGTGTGGTGGGGAGTGGTGCCACTGAGAACTCTAGGATCTAATCTAGTAGCTGGGCTCCCCAGCAGAGAGCACCAAACTGAGGAGGGCACACTCACATAACATCTAGCTATGAAAAGCAGTGGGGAGCTGTCTGTCAGGAAGTGGCAGCTGAAAGTTCAGGCATCTTCTTAAAGGGCCAACACACAAAAATTCCCTATGGAGCCACCCACCTTGTGCTCTAGCAGAGGTAGTGTAAAGTGGAATGGAGCTGTGAGAGCAGAACCCAGGACTGGGGATTCAGGGGATAAAGCTCAGAAGGCAGATACCCCACATTTCCTAGGCTGACTCATTACCTCACACAGTGTAAGTTATCTTTTCCACATAGACATCTGCCTTGCCTGAAGGGAAGACAGTCAACACACCCAATTGGAAAACACCTTGCCCTGAGGACACTTAAGAGACTAAAAGTAACAATTATCCTAAAAGCAGGAGCAACTGAAACACCTGTTGAAAAAAACTCTCACCACACCTGAGGATGATTGCAATTCAAGTCAGAATATATTAGTTTGTAGACAAAGGTGGTCTCCAGAGGCTTTGAGTCTTTACCTAATCCAATTAGTTATAAACAGCCTTTAACACTGTCCTTCATTAAAGATTGAACAGTATAGAGGATCTACCTAATACATAGTCATAAACTAAACAGAAAACTAAAATGAGGAAACAGTAAACAACCCCTCAACGAAAACCTAGATAATTCTCCAGAAGAGGAGATTAATGAAGCAGGGATAAGAAATTTATCTGAAATAGAGTTCAGATAATGATGGCAAAAAATGCTCAACAGTATGAAAAAGAAACATAGTAATTATGAAAAAAAACAGTCTTATGAGATAAAGAATGACATAACACAAATAAACACATGTGAAGTAATACACAGCAGATTAGAGAAAGCTGAGGATTGAATCAGTGAATTAGAAGACAGAGTTGAAAATATCACTCAGAGAATCAAAAAGAAAAAATCAATTTAAAAATAGGAGGAAAAAGCCTGGGACCAGATGGCTACACAAGAGAGTTTTACCAAAAATTCAAGGAAGAATTAAAACCTATCCTCCTCAGACTATTCAAAAACATTCAAGAAGAAGGAACACTTCCGAACACCTTCTATGAAGCCAGCATCACCTTAATACCAAAACCAGATAAAGACAACACAATGAAAGAGAATTATAGGCCAATATCTCTCATGACCATAGAAGCCAAAATCCTCAACAAAATTCTAGCAAATCGGATCCAGCAGTACATCAGAAAGATCATACACCATGACCAAGTAGGATTCATCCCAGGAATGCAGCAATAGTACAATATCCGCAAATCAATAAACATGATACATCATATAAACAAATTGAGAGATAAAAATCACATAGTCATATCAATTGATGCAGAAAAAGCATTTGACAAAATTCAACATCCTTTCTTGATAAAAACTCTCAGCAAAGTGGGAATAAAAGGATTATACCTCAACATCATAAAAGGCATATATGATAAACACACAGCTAACATAATACTCAATGGGCAAATCTAAAACCATTTCCCCTAAGAACAGGAACAAGACAGGAATGCCCACTCTCACCTCTCCTGTTCAACATAGTACTGAAAGTATTAGCCATTGCAATTAGACAAGAAGGAGAAATAAAAGGCATCCAGATTGGAAAAGAAGAAGTAAAGCTGTCCTTATTTGCAGATGACATCACACTGTACATAAAAAACCCAAAGGACTCCATCCCAAAACTAACTGACTTAAAAAATGAATTCGGCAATGTAGCAGGATACAAAATTAATTCCAAGAAATCTGTGGCATTTCTATACACTAATAGTGAAATTACAGAAAGAGAGACTAAAAAAGCAATCCCACTTACCATTGCACCAAAAAATTAAGATACCTAGAAATAAACCTAACTAAAGAGGTAAAAGACCTATATGAAGAAAACTACAGGACACTGAAAAGAGAGATAGAAGACGATGTTAACGGATGGAAGAACATACCATGCTCATGGATTGGGAGAATAAACATAATTAAAATGTCCATACTACCCAAAGCAATCTATAGATTCAATGCACTACCCATTAAAATACCAACGACATATTTCACAGACCTAGAAAGAATTCTTCATAGATTCATATGGAACAAAAAAAGAGCACAAATAGCCACAGCAATTCTGAGAATAAAGTAGGTGGGATCTCAATACCAGATTTCAAGCTATATTACAAAGCAAGAGTTCTCAAAACAGCCTCATACTGGCTTAAGAACAGACATATAGACCAATGGAATAGAATAGAGAACCCAGATATCCACCCATACCACTATGCTCAACTAATATTTCACAAAGGAGATCAAACATGATCTCACTCATTGGTGGATAATAAAGAACATTATAAACTGATGTACAAAAGAGTAGATACAGAGGCAGTAAAGCTTCAAACATACTGTGAAATTACAGCAGGAAGATTAAAGTTAGGTGAGGTAGATAAGAGATCAATCAAAGGACTTGTATGCATGCATAAAAGCATAACCAATGAACATAGACACTGGGGGAGTTGGGGTATGCCTGGGAGGGAGGGGGGGCATGGGGAGACATGTATAAAAAAATTTAATGAAAAAAAAAGACAAAATAAATAAATAAATAAATAAATAAATAAATAAAATAAATTCAGTGGAGAGCTTAACAATTAACCAAAAATGCATAATTAAATATTATTTTTGGCCTTAAAAAAATATTTCACAAAGGAGGCATGAACATACAATGGAGCCAAGATAGCTTCTTCAATAAATGGTGTTGGGAAAATTGGACAGATACATGCAAAAAAATGAAACTGGACCACCAACTTACACCAAATACAAAAATAAACTAAAAATGGATACAGGACTTACACATTAGAAGGGAAACCATAAAAATACTAGAGGAATCCACAGGCAGCACAATCGCAGATATATGCTGAAAGAACTTCTTCACTGATACTGCTTCAAATGCAATGGAAGCTAAATAAAAAATAAACAAATGAGGCTACATCAAAATAAAAGGCTTTTGCACAGCAAAGGAAACCATCAACAAAACAACAAGAAAGCCCTCTGTATGGGAGAATATAGTGGCAAATGTTATCACTGATAAAGGTTAAGTCTCCAACATCTACAGCCAACTTAATAATAGGAAGATAAATGATCCTAAAAGAAAAAAAAAAGAAAAGAAAAAAAAGGGCAACGGACCTAAATAGAACCTTTTTGAAAGACAACAGAAGGAAGGCCAAGAGACATATGAAAACATGCTCAAAGTCACTAATTACCTGAGAGATGTAAATCAAAACGACAATGCGATACCATTTCACACTTGTAAGAATGGCAATCATCAACAAATCAACAAATGACAAGTGTTGATGAGGATGCGGAGAAAAAGGGACCCTTGTGCACTGTTGGTGGGAATGCAGACTGGTGCATCCACTGTGGAGAACAGTATGGAGTTTCCTCAAAAAACTAAAAATGGAGCTCCCATTTGACCCAGCAATTTTACTCTTAGGAATAAAGCCTAAGAAATCACAAACTGCAGTCAAAAAGGATTTATGCACCTCTATGTTCATAGCAGCACAATTTACAATAGCTACAATTTGGAAACAGCCTAGGTGCCCGTCAGCAGATGAGTGGATCCGAAAACTGTTGTACATCTACACAATGGAATTCTATGCTGCCATTAAAAAGAAGGAATTTTTACCATTTGCAGCAACCTGGTTCGAACTGGAGAGCCTTATGCTTAGTGAAATAAGCCAGTCAATGAAGGAGAAAGCACCACATGATCTCACTCATTTGTGGATAATAAAGAACATTGTAAACTGATGAACAAAAGGATAGATACAGAGGCAGTAAAGTATCAAACAGACTGTCAAATTGTAGCAGGAAGATTAAGGAGAGGTGGGGTAGATTAGAGATCAATCAAAGGACTTGTATGCATGCATATAAGCATAACCAATGAACATAGACACTGGGTGTTTGGGTATGCCTGGGAAGTAGGGGGGGGGCAATGGGGAGATATGTACACATATAACACAATAAAAACAAATAAATAAAAATAAAATAAAATAAAAATAGGAGGACAGTTTATGGGGGCTGTGGGACAATGTAAAACAGAACAATATTAGAATAGTAGCTGTGCCCAAAAAGTCAGAAAAGGGGGAAAGTAATAAAGAAGGTATTTGAAGAAATAATAGCAGAAAACTTCCTTAACCTGGAAATGAAAATCCATACAAGTTCAGAAGACACAGAATACTCCTCCTGCCTGACACCTGGTTTCTCAGCAGAAACTTTACAGACCAGAAGAGAATGGCATGAAATATTCACTGTAATGAAAAGCAAGGATCTGAGACCATGATTACTATATCCAACAAAGCTATCATTCAAAATAAATGGTTAGATAAAGAACTTCCCAGACCAAAAAAGGTTAAAGGAGTTCATCACCACCAAGCCAGCATTATAAGAAATGCTAAAGGGATTTCTGAGAAGAAGAAACAGAGAGAGAAACCTACCCATACAGAATTAAAGTGGAAGTAAATAAGTACCTTTCAGTAATAACCCTAATGTAAATGGATTAAATTTTTCAATCAAAAGGAGTAGGGTCGTTGAATGGACACTATATGCTGTCTACAAGAGACCCACCTCAAAACAAAAGACATACATAGGATGAAAGTGAAGGGATGGAAAAAAAATTTCCAAAAGAATGGAAAAGAAAAAAAAAAGCTGGAGTAGCAATACTCATATTGGATAAAATAGAATTTAAAAGCATGATACTAAGCAAAATAAGCAAGTTGGAGAAAGATAAATATCATATGATCTCACTCATTTGTGGAATATAATGGATAACATAAACTGATGACAAAAAATAGAGCCAGAGGGAAATAAAGTATTCTAGAATATAATAGAAGTAATGCTGTTATTTGCAAATGTTTAATATTTCCTACAATTTTTATGATATCATAGTATGCTAGTACAGTTTTGGTAATATTATTATACTTAAAATCCTTTTATTATTGAAATATTAATGTATATTGCATTTAATATTATTACATGTAAGATTTTTTTCTTGAATAATTGGTATTTATTGCATGTAACATTATCATATTTAAAATTATTTTTCTTGAGAATTAATGTTTATTGAATGTAACACTATATTTAAAATCGTTTTTCTTGAAATAAAAAACTGAAAAAATAATAATGAAAACCACAAACATAGAGAGGGTATGTAAAAATGGTAGTAATTTTATAATATGTTTGAATTTGTGACCATAAATTTAAAAATATACTACTATAAACATAGTTTGGATATATGCAACACATAATTATCACAAACCAAAAATCTATGAGACACACAAATTAAAAGAAGAGAGAACTCCAAAAACAATTAATAAAACAGCAAAAACTACATACCTATCAATAATTGCCTTAATATAAATAGACTAAATGCTCCAATCAAAAGAAAGTAGGACTTCTACACATGGCTGCTTGCAAAAGACCCACTTCAGAGCAAAACACATACAGAGACTAAAATTAAAAAGAGTGAAAAAAGGTATTTCATGAAAAAGAAACAAAAAGAAAGCTGGGTAGCATTACTTATAATCAAACAAAATAAAATTTAAAAGAGTCTATATAACAAGAGACAAAAAAAAAACACACCATAAATTCCACTTCTGGGTATTTATTCAAAGAAAATCCAAAATACTAATTCAAAAAGATATATGCACCAATATGTTCATGCAGCATTACTAGTAATAGCCAAGATATGGAAGCAACCTAAGTGTTATCAATAGATTAATATATAAAGAAGTGTTCATCAGTAGATTAATATATAAAGAAGTGGCACATATTACTCATCTATAATATAAAATAAATTCTTGCCACCTAAAACAACATAGATGGACTTGAGCAGTGGTTGGCAAACTGAGGCTTGCAAGCCACATGCGGCTCTTTGGCCCCTTGGATGTGGCTCTTCCACAAAATACCATGGCCTGGGTGAGTCTATTTTGAAGAAGTGGCATTAAAAAAAGCTTAAGTTTAAACATTTTGGCTCAAAAGAAATTTCAATCGTGTACTGTTGATATTTGGCTCTATTGACTAATGAGTTTGCTGACCACTGGACTAGAAGGTATTATGCTAAGGCAAAAATGTTAGACAGAGAAAGACATGATTTGACTTATATGTAGAATCCAAAAAATAAAAAATCAATGAACAAGGAAAACAGTAATAAACTCATACTGAGAACATTTTGATAATTGTTGGGGGGGATTATTAAAATTGACAGTTATAAAAAGAGTCATTGGGAGACAAAGATGGAGGCATAGGCAAATGCCTGTACTCACTACATCCTATAACCACATCAAAATTACAACTAAAGTACAGAACAAATATCATCTAGAGCTGCCAGAAAACTGATTGAATGGAAATTTTACAACTAGAGAAGTAAAAAATAAAGCAGCCTGAGAATGGTAGGAGACTAGAGTGCAAGGAACAAGCTGTCCCAGCACTCACATCTCTGCTGAGACTGCCCAGAGGAGCCAGGGGTACCACAGATGCCTACCCCAGCTTACCAGAGCTGGGTAAAGAAATTCTTATACTATAGAATGTAAAAATCATTGAGGATTGTGAGTCAGTGACACAGAGGCTGCTGGAGACCCAGCTGCTCCTCTTAAAAGGTTGACACACAAACAGAACGTACAAGATCCTCTTTCTCTGAGTTCCAGCACCAGGGAAAGCTCTGTAAAATACAGACACATATAAGAAGAAACTGCATTGTCTAGCATTGGGACAAAAACTCATGGGTGGCTTTCTCCCAGATGGAGGTGCTTACAGGGGTCATTGTTCCTATGCTTGGACCTTCCTGGTCACAGAGTTGACTGGCAGCCATTTATGATAGCTCCACTCTGGTGATTCCCAGAGTCCCTACCACATCCAATTTGCTACCCTACCCAATTTGTGTGCAATAGCTTTTGCATATGAATGCCCTGTTCTTGCTCAGGCTAAAATCTCTCAAACAAGCTACAGCTGGGTCTGCGATCCCCAAACCTATCAATTAAAGACCCAAGATCCAACACCAGCACCAATCTGCCTTGCTTCACCTAGCTGGGCCTCATCTGAGCACTTCTAAACTCAATACAAAGAAGAAGAATCCTCAGATCATTCTGTAGCTCCTGCTTGGTGTTCCCCCAAAGTGGCTGACTTTGCACTTCCTTGGAGACCTAAGAGCCAGTTTATCCAATGGTCAATGTTAGACCATACCAGATTACAACTCTATAGATTCATAAGCAACACACTCATTATTTTACTAGATATCAAATTTTCCTTTATGCCAACACTTTCTTCCTCACTTTTTCCCTTCTTAATTCTGTATCTCTTCCTCTGTTCTTATTTTAGTTTTTCTCTATCCTTTCTTTTTACTCCCTGTTAAAAATTGATCTTAGTCATATATCTAATTTTCTCTCCCTTTCTCCAAGTCCATGTACACTTCTCTTTTTGTTTTCTTCACTAGCCAATTTTTAAACTTTTTATTTCTTTTTTAATTTCGTGTTTGCTTGTTTTTTCCCCCATTTTTTATTTTTTATTTTTTATGCTTCTGTTTTTCCTCTCTTTGCTTGTTCTCTTCTTCTACAAATAGCATAGTTTCAATCACCAACTCAGGCTTATCTGCTGTCCATTTTCTTTTTCCAAAAATAGATGAATACATAGATAGATAGATTAAAGGGAAAATTTTTATACAAACACACACACACACACACACACACACACACACACACACACACACACTAGGGGCCCAGTACACGAATATGTACACCTTGAAAGGAACTGTGGGCCATGGTGCTGTGGTGGGCACAGGGGTACGTCTCTGTCCATCCTGTGTGCCCCTACCCAGCCCCCTCCTGCCACGGCCCCCAGTCCCTTATCTGCTGGCAGCCCCACTCCCATCACTGCCACTCACACTTGTTGATGGCATAGAGCAATTGGGGCCAGTGCCAGCAGTAGGTGTGAATCGGTCTGACACTGTCAGCAGATGCAAGCATCAGGTGCTGCTGCAATCACCCCTTAGGAGCAGGGGGAGGTGGAGAAGCCCTCAGGGGTAATTGGGGCCACTAGCTACCATTTGCATCCACTGATGGTGCTGAGTGATTGGGGCTAGATCTGGGCACTGGCGGCAGGTGCAAGCAGTGGCTCTGATACAGGCAGTAGGTGTGAGCAGTAGGCAGGACCACAGCATGCCAGAGAAAATAATTTTAAGTAAACACTAGAGGCTCATCCTGATGACAATGACCAGCACCCTGCAGTAATATGGTGTCCCCACCCACCTACTTCACCATCCTGCTGCAGGAATGCCCAACATGTTTTGTGCTCTGCTGCCTGCTGCTGATGCCTGGCATGTTCTGCATGTGCCCCTGGTGGTCAGCGCCCATCATAGCAACTGGTTGTTGGGTTATTCAGTTTGATTGTTCTGTCATTTGGTCTATTTACATATTAGGGTTTTATGTATATAGATATAAATTTGCTTAAATATATTTTAACATATATATATATATATTTCAATTATTATTGTTTTTATTTTTTTAGTATTTCTTTACTTTTCTTCATATACACTCATTCTTTTTTTACCTTCTCTATATTTAATGATGGCCATTTTCCTATTCATTCAATTCCTTGACCTTACCTTCTGGAAATAAGCTCTACTTTCCTCCTTCTCTTACGGGTGTTTGTTTTTTGCATTTTTTTGGTATTACTTGTTGTTGTTGTTTTTAGTTTTCTTTCCATTTACATATATTTCCCCCTGCTTTCTCCTTCTCTTTCTTGCCTTTTTTTCTTTTTTTTCTTTTCTCATATCATTTTTGCACTCCTTTCTCTCCTCTAATTCTCTTTTCTCTGGTGGTGACTTGTATATGGGGTTATTGGTATTCTGAATACATTTGCGATTAGTGTCCTCTGTGTTGTGTTTTGTTGTGTTGTACTTTGTACCTTTAAGTCAATGAGGTAGAAAGTGAGCTAAATAATCAGACAACCTTAGAGGAGCAAAAATGGGGAGACACAGAAACAACTCCCATCTGAAAGAAAAGAAGGAATCACCAGAAAAGGAAGTAAATGAAATGGAGGAAAGAAATTTGTCAGAGAAAGAATTCACAACAATTGTCATATGTATGCTGAAAAAGATAGAAGACAAATTTAACAAGTGTAAGAACCAAGAGGAAATGAAGAACTCAGAAGAAATAAACACATCACTGAAATAAAAAACACAATAGAAAGCATCAACAGTAGACTAGAAGAAGTAGAGGATTGCATAAGTGAGGTATAATAAAAGATAGGAAAAAAAAACCTAAGCAGAGCAAAAACTGGGGAAAAAATTAAAAATAGGAGAGCCTAAGGGAGTAAATGAAACAACTTCCACATAATAAAGATGCCAGAAGGAGAAGAAACTGGGCAAGGAATAGAAAGCCTGTTTGAAGAAATAATGACAGAAAACTTCTCTGATATTGGGAAGAAAAAACTCACACAAGTCCAATAATTGAACAAAATCCCAGTCTTTTAGATGAACCCTAAAAGACTGACACCAAGACTCATTATAATTAAACTGGCAAGAACGAACAATGAAGTAAGAATATTAAAGGCTTCCAGAGGGAGACAAGCTATCTACAAGGGATCTCCCATCAGACTATTAACTCATTTCATAAGAGAAACACATCAGACCAGAAGGGAATGTAAAAAAATATTCAAAGTCATGCAAAACAAGGG
Organism: Lasiurus borealis; assembly: GCA_004026805.1. Classification (NCBI taxonomy): domain Eukaryota; kingdom Metazoa; phylum Chordata; class Mammalia; order Chiroptera; family Vespertilionidae; genus Lasiurus; species Lasiurus borealis. The sequence goes on along the minus strand of PVJN01002408.1, from coordinate 1,682 downwards.
TCTGAATCCAAAATTGAAGGTGAAATCAGGAGCTTCACAGACAAAAAAAGGACTAATGTAATTTATTACCACCAAACCAGCAATGCAAGGAATGATAAAGGTGCTGTAAAAAAAATGAAAGAGGAAGGGAAGAAGACATAAAGAATAAAATGGTGACAAACAAATACCTATCAATAATACTTTAAATGTCAATGGATTAAATTTCCCAGTAAAAAAACATAGGGTAGCTGAATGAATAAGAAAATATGACCCATGTATCTGCTGTCTACAGGAGACCCACTTGAGAACACAAAACTAATACAGACTGGTAGTGAAGGAATGGAAAAAAAATTTTTTCAGGCAAATGGAAATAAGAAAAAAGCTGGGTAATACTACTTATATCTGACAAATTATACCTCAGAGTGAAGTCTATACCAAGAGACAAGGAAGGCCCCTTCATAATACTAAAGAGATCAATACAACAAGAAGATAATACTCTGGTAAACATAAATGCACTCAAAGCAGGAGCACAGAAATACATAAAAAAATCTTCTGGGAGAAATCAACAGTAATACAGTCAGAGTACGAGACTTTAATAACACACTAACAACACTGGTTAAATCCTCAAAACAAAAATTCAACAAAGAAACATTAATCCTAAATGACTCACTACATCAGATGAAATTAATTGACATCTTCAGAACTTTCCACCACAAAGCCACAGAATAGACATTCTTCTCAAGTGCATATAGGACATTTTCAAAGATAGTCCACATATAAGGAGACAGGCAAAGTCTCTTCAAATTCAATATGATAGAAATAATATAAAGCATCTTCTCAGATCACAATGGCATAAAATAAGAAATCAACTCCAATAAAACACTGGCAAAAATAAAACACTTAAAGGCTAAATAGCAAGCCATTAAACAATAATTGGGTTACCAAAGAAATCAAAGAAGGAATAAAGAAGCATCCTGGCAACAAATTACAATGAAAATATAACAATCTAAAATCTATGGGACACATTCTTCAGAGGAAATTCATAGCTCTCAAGTCTACCTCACAAAAATAAGAAAAAATGGTAATAAATTATCTAATCCTACAATTCAAAAAGTTAGAAAGAGAGTAACAATAAGAGCCCAGCATAACAAGAAGAAGAGAAATAATGAAGATTGGAGTGGAAATAGATGGCATAGAGACCAAAAAATACAATACAAAAGATCAACAAAACCAAGAGCTAGTTCTTTGAAAGAATAAACAAGATGAATGAACCCCTACCCAGGCTCACCAAGAAACAATGAGAGAGGACCCAAATAAACAAAATCAGAAATGAAAGAGGTAAAGTTTCAACCGATCCCACAGAAATATAAAGGATTATGAAAAAACACTATGAACAACTCCATTCCAACAAAATGGACAACCTAGTTGAAATGGACATATTAGAAAAATACAAGCTCCCAAAACTCAATCAGGAAGAATCTAAAAACCTGAGTAAGCTGATAACTTGTCGAGGGCGGTCTCGGTTTGACAAAGTCCCGAGAAGGCAAGCGTTCACAAAGTGAGCTGCCTCAGCCCTTCGACCCCCCTAGTTTTACTGGAATTGTTTCTAGCTTTGCTTAAGACTGCTTGCTCAGTTAGCTAAAGCTTAAGGAACTAGGGAGTTAAGTTGTAAATAGAGTTTACTTAACTACAACATTCCATGA